>JADBJO010000542.1:295000-300000 GCA_016801955.1 Conus betulinus | reverse complement strand
ACTGGCCCTGCTGCCGGAGTGAGAGGAACTCATTTCCTGCTGGCCGGAGAGCTAAGCGGGGGGCCCACCACGCCACTGAACTTGCCAGCACACCCGCCCGTCACCGTCAACCCTCGCTGCCGGCTCCAAGGCACGTGGTAGGGCGGCGGTGGCTGTATGCATGCATGCATGCCTTGCCCCTTGCTGCAGCGCGACGTGTCACACACAGAAAGTGCGAAGGGGGAGAGGCGGGAGGGTCGCAGCGCAAAGTGTCACAAACCTCGACTTTGTCCTGACAGGAAACCGTTAAAACAGGATTCGCATATTGCGAGTGATTTGTTTCTTTCTTTTTTGTTTTCTTTTTCTTTTTGACTCGGCGATTTTTTTTTTTTACACACACACACACACACACACACACACACACACACACACACACACAGAGAGAGAGAGAAGAGAGAGAGAGAAGAGAGAGAGAGAGAGATGAGAGAGAGAAAACAAACGCTGCAATGTTCACCTCGCATTTTTGCTTTCAAAATTTTGATATCGAGCGATACATTACAAATTTATTTATAAATCCAAACCCCTTCTTCCAAATCTTTTCTCTTTTGAAAATTCATAATTTCATTTCATTAGGTCTTCAGTGTACGTGGGCTTCTACTTGTCTTTTATTCATCTGTCAGCTCTTTCTCTGTTTTTTCTTTTTTTCTTTCCTTCTTTCTTGTTATTGTTACTGTAATAACAGAATAAACAAAACTAACAGATGCAGTTTATAAAGTTGAGGATTAAGTCATCGTCACAACATGGTCATTATCATTATAATTACTGTTGAAGAAAAAAAACGAAGAATGCATCAATAACCAATCAGTACAAAAGTTACAAAAAGGAGTTGCTTTTTTAAAAAATGTAACAATAATAACTGAAGAGTACCATTCTTCTCCTCTCCCTTTTTGAAGAGTGCCATTCTCTTCTCTCTCTCTCCTCTCTCTCTCTCTCTCTCCTCTCCTCTCTCTCTCTCTCTCTCTCTCTCTCCACACACAACTCATTCTCACACATCCCCTCTCCCACACACACACACACCTCTCAGAGCCCCCGGTCCAACTGAGGTTAGTACTGTCCTTCGCTCAAACACATGTGTCTCCTCCTCTCTCCACACACACACACACACACCACCACACACACACACACACACACACCTCTCTCAAGCCCCACCAACTGAGGTTTAGTACTGTTTGGGAGTTCCTTTATCAACTCACGCACTCATAACAGCATGTGTGCCCGTCCCCTCTGTCCATCCTCCTTCCCCTTCGACCCCAACCGCACCCCCCCCCCCCCCCCCCCCCCCTTGCTCATCTCAACTTCCCCCTTTGTCTCCCCCCTCTCACCCCCATGACTTTCCATCGCCCCACTTACCAACACACACGCACCCACGCACTCACACACACATACGCTCAGACACAGAGTAATATATGGACTGTTGTCCGCTTAATGTTGTTGTACGTGAAATTACGTTTTCATTTAATGGGCAAGAGAAGAGAGGGTGGGGTGGGGCAACTATATGTAATAATAACAACGTTCTTAACAGCCGCAAATAAAGTTAAACGAAGGAAGCTAGAAAATACAGAAGCATAGGACAGAAAAAGAGGGGGGGGGGGCAAAAAAAAGCCTGAAAAGATAAAACAGACAGACGAGTACACTCGAACACGTACAGACACTCGAATTTAACCAACCGAAACACTCATCGTGACGTAAATTTAAAAAAACCCGATTCAAAATTTAAAACACACACAGGAAAACACTGTAATAAAATCGAGAATAAAAAGAAAAACAAAGAAAGGAAGGAAAAAAGGAAAGACAGAATGAAAGAAGAAACAAACAAAGAAAGAAAGAAAGAAAAAAAATGAAGGAAGGACAGAAAGACAAAGAAAGAAAGAAAGAGGAATCAAAATGAAATAAAAACGAAATGGTTTTTAAGTTCAACAAGACACCAGCCTCCCTGATCGATGAGGAGCGTACGTACCAGCACTTGCTTGCTAAACACAGCTATATCCTCGTTGAAAAGACTCGGAAGAACACACGTCCCCGCCCGCCACGCCAGGCTCCCGCGGGGTGCACGTTGCCAGTTCACACTTTTCGAATATCAATGCCAACAAAGGAAACAAGGGGTGTCTGCAACACACAATGAAACGGTTCTGCAAGGAAAAAAAGGTAGTTAACGACAACAGCAACAACAACAACAGCACAGCAGCAACACACACCAACTCCACTCTAATGGGTTTAAAAGTCCATTCCATTGTCTTCAGAGCTAAGAATCAACATTGAAAAAAATCAACATTAATTAAAAAGATCAACATTAAAAGGCCATCCCCTGTCTTCGCAGCAAGAACAAAAGACAATCGTTAAGATTTCTTACACATAATCATAACTGATTTCTAATTTAATGTTGTAATCGAACAGCACTTTTTTTTTCTTTCTTTTTCTTTTTTCCTGTCCCCCCCCCCCCCCCCCCCCCCCCCCCCCCCCCCCCCCACACCCCACACATTTCACCCTCACTCGTTTCGTCTCGCGGGTAACAATATTACTTTATGAAATTACATCAATTACACACACACATTACATCCCCCGCTCCCGCCCCCACCCCCACCCCATCCAGCACCCCTAAACCTTTATTGAAATCATACAAATTGCATGTATAATATAATTCTGATGAATTAATGAGTGTGCCTTTTTTTTTTCAATGTACCCCACATTCTTTTCTAATAACTTTTTTTTTTTTTTTTTTTTTTTTGGGGGGGGGGGGGGGGGGGGGGGGGGGGGTCATTGTCTTGGCCAATTTTGAGGATCGTTTCAAAACAAAACAAAAAACCCCCACAAAATCCACATATTTTTCCAACATAAAGACCCCTTGTGAATCTGCTGCAAGCGCTCATATCCAAGCGACATGAATCAGATGAAGGGTTTTTTTTTTTTTTTTTTTCTTTTTCCTTTTATTTTTTGTTGTTGTTTAAGACTGGTTAGCATGGAGATTTAACCACTCAGGACAATCGCAAAGAGGAGAAAAAAAAAAAAGCAAGAAAGAAAGAAAAAAGAGAGACAAGAAAGACACAAAACGGTGGGAAATCCAAAAGAAAAACAAAAGCATCTGTGGAGAAATGAAACAAAAATCGTGGAATGAAATTCACCCGAGGCCGTCCCAGCTAGAAGTTAGTGCAAGAGCATGGAGCGGGCGGGTGGAAGGAGGGTGCATAGCGGAAAGGGGGAGAGGGGGGAGGGGGGGGGGGGGGGGGCTTTGAGATCCCAACCAAAACTGGGATAAGACAGAATTTTCTGGAGACCAAAGGGCGACAGGATCTTTCAAGAAAACAACAGGATGGAAACATCTCTTACGAGGTATGCAGAAAAGGGGCATAATTTTTCGAGACAGGTAAATGAAGAGAGTTGTCCCGCCTTTCTTCACAGGCGGCAACTTTTCAGACACGGCTCTGTAACAAATGGCGAAAAAATGCTTTCGAAGTATGTACCTCTACTGACATACCTAACATCAGGGCAAACATAATCCTCAGGTATGCGACAGGAAAGATACGCATCTTTTGAACTTTTTACGCACATCTAACGGACGGATGTTTCTTTGCTATCTAAATGTAAAGTATAAGGTGAAACCAAAATGAGACCTTTCAAAACAGAATCGTCCGTCACGGCTTAAGTTCACCCCCCCGCCCCTCTACGACTAAAGATTAAAGAATACACCAACCTAGACTATCTAAACAGTCCAAGAACAGCTTTGACCACAACGCGTATTCAGAACAAACGTTATCATATTCAGCGTTTGTATATCCCAAAAATGTTAAAGTTCATTAACTTGCCTATTTTCAGCAAGTTCACAACAACTAATACAACCACGGCTATTTTGTTTACGTGCACATTCACGTTACACCTTTTAACCACAAGAATTCAAACCACATACCATGAGTAAAGAAGTAGTGGTAGTTACAGAAGCAGAGAAAACACGCAACTGGAAACCTCGCAATACTCACTCTAAAACTCCCCATCGCGATAATTACAGTAAAGCGGAGGTTTTCCTTTGTTTAGTGACAGGTCCATTCTTCATTCACAGCTTCATCATTATATGACTTAACCACGAACAACGATTCCAGTGAAACGAATTCAAGCGTACAGAAACGTCAAGAGCAATAGTTCTGCAACTGCAAATGCATTTTGTATCAGGAGTTGTACTTGAAAATACATACAAGGATAAAATAAACCATTGCAATTTCTCGATGTGGCCAGACATCAACAAACATTTCCGTATTCGTACTGATACAAGGATTGTTTATATCTACATATATACATATGTGCAATCGTGCACGGCGAATGTGAACAGATATAAACTACTTTTTTTTCCCGTTAATTGATATTAAGCTTGTTTATCCATTTTTCTTTTGACACGAATTTGCCTTCATAATCAAACAAATAAAGCCTAATA
Source organism: Conus betulinus (assembly GCA_016801955.1). Classification (NCBI taxonomy): domain Eukaryota; kingdom Metazoa; phylum Mollusca; class Gastropoda; order Neogastropoda; family Conidae; genus Conus; species Conus betulinus. The sequence continues at coordinate 295,541 of JADBJO010000542.1, read as the reverse complement.
CTCACAGACCAACACTCGGATCAAATTCAGCTTGAGTTCCAATTTCCTCCTTGATGCAGTTCATAAAACATACAACTGTTTGATGTTTAAATTTGATAGAGAAAGAGGAAAGAAATCGGCAGAACCATCTTGTGCCAAACATGAACGTGTACTGGAGTTACAAATGATGCCACGCAGCTGGGTGGGGTTCTGTTTGTTTGTTTGTTTGTTTGTTATTTTGTTTGCTTGCTTGCTTTCTTGCCCATTAATTCGATCAGTTCATCATTCAACTATTCATTTCAAGTTCCTGAACACTCCAAGGCAAGCAGCAAAAACGAAACACGAGCGGAAACGAAATTCTTCGGCCGTTTGTAGCTCGGAGCATTCTATTTGTTCATTATTTTACTCATTACTGGAAATTCTCATACATTGCAATCCTCAAACGTTTAAATGTGGAATACAGTACTTGATGCGCACGAAGAGCAGCCACTCTTTGAAGAAGCTTAATCCGTCTTCGTCAAGCGACGAAAAGGATCCCGTACCGTCGCCCCCCCCCCCCCCC
>JADBJO010000542.1:277500-290000 GCA_016801955.1 Conus betulinus | reverse complement strand
ATCGGCCAATATAATAAAAAATTTAATGGGGGGAACACACACACACACACACACACACACACACACACACACACACACACACATTCGTCTAATATCACGATTAGTGGAAAGATGTTAAATAAATCACACACACACACCCACACACACACACACACACTAAAAAAAATAAAAAGTAAAAAAAAAATCTCGAGTAAAAATGGGTTAGTTGAAACTACATCAAGAATACTATCTTTTGTAATCTCAATTTCCCTACATCTATCACCGACATTTTGAAACTGGTTTTATGGCACAAAGAACAAAATTTAAACGATATACATCTTGACACTCGCGTGAACGCGCGACCGTCACGCGCGCGCGCGCGCGCGCGCACACACACACACACACACACACCGGGACGTATTAGTCTATGGATATCTCCTTCATCTCGTCCAGACGACAAAAAAATAAAATGAAATAAATAAAAATTTAAGAAAAATAATTTTAAAAAAATAATTTTTTCTTAATTGGGGAGGGGGGGAGGGGGAACGGGAGGACAAGCGCAGTGTGTAGGACAAAAAAAAAAAACAAAAAAAAAAAAACCAAAAAAAGACGACGACGACGACGACAGACAAAGGAAAAAAAACCAAATTTACATTCAAAAACATAACCAGACCTTAACAAAAAAAGGTGGAAGAGGTGGGGCCTGAACCGGAAGGCAGTGAGCGAGGGTGTGTGTGTGTGTGTGTGTGTGTGTGCGCGCGTGCGTGTGTGTGTAGGGGTGTGGGGGGTGGGTGGTGGGGATGGAGTCGGAGGTGGAGGGGGTGGGAGGGGGACAAACAAGAGGGGAAGAGATTCAAGAAAGACAAGACGACCGGGCGAGCGACAAGAAAAGTGCGAACAGGGGCAGAAAGGAGGAGAAGAAGACGAAAGACGACTTGGAGATGAACCTACGAAGATGTGAGGGAGGGAGGAGGGGTGGGGGCTTCCCGGATCGGGGACGGTGGGAGCGGCAAGCAAGAACTGGCTGGCGACAAGAGACGGGGGAGAGAAGGGGGTGGGGGGTAGATTCCGGAGAAGATAGGATTCAAGCGCTGGAGTCTTTTCGCCCATCGTCTGTCATTAGCCGAGCTTGCGACCAGCCCTATTTTTCTATCTCTACCCCTTCGACCCCCACCCCCTCCTCACCTGTCCCTACCCCAATGAATGCCCCTTCTCACCCCCCCCCCCACCCTCCCTATCCCCATCCCACTCCTAAACAGCCCCTTCTTCCTCCCACCTCTAAACTTTTCTAGCGCACTAGCCAACTTCCTAGCTTAAAGGTTGTTTTTTTTTGTTTGTTTGCTTGTTTGTTTGTTTGTATTCATATTTTTTTTTTTTGAGACGGTCAAACAACAAAACTTATATTTTTTTTTCACTATTTTCCAAGGCTTGGTGACTGTGTATTTGGAATGTGGTGGTGGTGGTATGGTGTGCGCGCACGCGCGCGCGCGCGCGCGCGTGTTGTGTGTGTGTGTGTGTGTGTGTGTGTGTGTGTGTGTGTGAGAGAGAGAGAGAGAGAGAGAGAGAGAGAGAGGAGAGAGAGAGAGAGAGACAGACAGACAGACAGACAGACAGACAGACAGACAGAGAATGAAAATTTTTTTAAAAAAAAACGTAAATTGGGGGGGGGGGGGGGGGGGGGGGGGGGATGTGTGATGTGACATGCGCTAACACACATGTGTCTGTCTGTCTGTGTGTGTGTTAGTGTTAGAAAGAGAGAGAAAAGAGAGAGGGGTGGGTGGAGAGAGAATGAGAGAGAGAGAGAGAGAGAGAGAGAGAGAGAGAGAGAGAGAGAGAGAGAGATCCTTTGTTTCCACGCTTTCCCTACCAGAACCACAACAAAACCTTTGTCTCCAAGCTCTCCCTACCACAACCACAACATAAACACATCAATATTTCAGCACCGGTGTGAAGATCAAGTTTGGAATTTAAACCTCAAAGCTTTCAGTGCCCTACACGACTGAGAACTTCTCGTATTTTCACACGTCAATGAAAATGGACGCCGTGGAAAAAAAAAAATCGATGCCAAAGAATGTCAGAAATGGTGGTGGTGGTGGGGTGGTGGTGGTGGTGGGGGGGGGGGGGGGGGGGGGGGTGTTAAAAAAAAAACCCACCACCACAACAAAAACTTTCATAATCTGACATCCAGAAGTTACTGTTCGTAACGATCTCACATCTCGGCCAAATTCAAAACGATTCTAAATGGCTGACATTTCTGTCATAACAATAATTTTTTTTTTTATTACTCTTACAGAGTCACAACAGCCTCTCCCTCTGTTCAGTGATGCCGTAGATATTCGATCGGATGTTTCGTGAATCTTTTAATTCCAATGTTATTTCACCCATTCTACAAAACGATTACCAAAAAAAAAAAAAAAAAAAAAAAAAAAAAAAAACGGTAAACGAACAGCAAGAAGACTCGTGAAGCTTTGCTGCTCGATCTGGACGAAAGGCGCACCACGGCTGATTAAAAAAAAAAAATTACATACATACATTCATACATACACACATACGTACATACATACAACAATAAAAACACACACGCAACACCAAAAAAAAAAAAAAAAAAAAAAAAAAAACACCCTGCGAATTGAACTACACAGCTAAAATCATTCACAAAGGCAGATATGTCACAACATGAAAAACACTAAAACATAACGTTGGTTTTCCTGAATCCTGCTGATGATCGCATCGAAAGTATCTAGATTCCTGGGAAGGAGAATGGGGGAAGGCAGAACGGGGGAAGGCGGCGGGGGAGGACAGGAGAACGCCTCGGGGGTGACCTCACACACACACACACACACACACACACACACACACACACACACAGGAGCACACGCTGTTGACTTTGCAACCTACCCTGACGTCCCACGAATGCGATAAATGCCATTATTTGGTAGGATTACACCTCCGTTTCAACTAATCTAACCCCGTGAACCACCAGATCCAACGATGGATTGCAGTTGGATGTTGCCCGTTTTTCACCCGACTGATCAACCCGAAAGGCGTTTCAACACGTCACGTCGATCAGGATCGGACGAGTGCGTGGATGCGGGGGGGGGGGGGGGGGGGGGCATTTCCGGGATTTTTGGAAGTGTCCTCCCTCATCCAGCACCCCCCCCCCCCCCCCCACCCCACAAATTTGCATTTTAGGCAAGTTCCCTTTCCCCCGCAAGAAAGGACTCGCAGACTGCCCATTGCAAAACCTCTCATGTAACTGATCCGGCCCTGTAGGTGATTCGTGTAAGGCAGGTCGAGTTATCTCCCTTTTTCATCCAAGCGATTAGGGGAAAAAAAAAAAAAAAAAAAAAAAAGCAACATGGAGTTTACCTAGCACTCGAGATGTTAGCGGCATCGTTAAATCTGTGGTCAAATTTGGCAGTCAATTGATATGTATGTCAAACTTTGACTTAAAAAAAAAGAAAATTTATTTTTTGTAAACAAAATTGATTACTAAAATCGCCGACTTTCGTCCGCTTTACTCATATACATGCTGGTGGTTTGTACGCGTCACATGGGGTGTGACGTCACGAGTAGTTAACTGAAATTAACAGCGAATGACAGGGATTGGCCATAAAGCATGAATCACGGATGTTCTTCACCTTTCAGATGGGCGAGAGGAGAGTAATCCATACCTAACCTAAAGGTCGATTGAGATGAAAGGCGCCAGTCCTTGGCATTTCTAAAGAGTTGGCTGGCAATTCTTTTTTTTTTTTGGTCTCTCTCTTCCTTTTAAACGACTAAAATTCACCCAGTTTGTTCGTTCGGCGGGAAAGCTGAACTGTAACGGGATATTATCTAGCGGATTCCGAGGCGAGGCTGCAGAAGTTTAAAACCCATGATCCAATTCGGCCAAGCTCGGTCTCTCTCTCTGGTCGATCTGCATCGACACCACCTTCCGAACGAGGTCGGGTCCAAGAGAGTTTACACTACCAGTTTGCCTGATCCAGATTTTTTGCCAGATTTGTTTGAGAAATAACGGATGAACTTTTACATTGGGCGATTTTCTTTCTTTTTTTTTTTTTTTTTTTTTTTTTGCACTGGCGTTGAAAGCCGCGGTACTCGGGAGGTACGGCCCAGCACACTGTAATTACCATCGTCGTTTTCACGGCGGAGAACAGTTCGTGGAATTTCCCCAAGATCCACTGTGATTTATGTTTCACAGGCAACGGCTTCAAGCGCAAACAATTAAGTCTAATCGAGGATGATCATAACTTTGTGTTTAAAGCCTCTCTCTCTCTCTCTCTCTCTCTCTCTCTCTCTCTCTCAAAAAAGCAGAGCTGCAAGCTGAGCGACATGAACAAACAGTCACACACACACACACACACACACACACACAATGGTGAAATTTTTTCTTAAAAAGACCGTTCGGAATAAAGTTGTAAAATCATGCCAACCTGTGGTTTGCTTCCCGTGCGCCTTGATAATTACGGTGGAAAGCGGCATTCAAATGTTTACAATAACAAAGAAATAATAATAATAATAATTACAAGTACTGATAATAAAGTCAAATGTTAAAGTTTTGTAAAAGACCTTTCGGCATAATAAGGAAGGAGAAGCAGCGCAATCCTATAATTTGCATCCACATGCATCGCCAATTACACAGAAAGCACAGTATCCAAAGGCTTGTAAACTGTAAGCCAGCCACGGAAGTTCTCCGACCAACAGGCCAAACTAAAAGGAACTGCAGGGGGACTACCTAATGCGCCGGGAAGTGGGCTTTTAAACTAAAAAAAAAAAAAAAAAAAAAAAAAAAAAAAAAAAAAAAACGGCTCTTTCTACCAATGTGAGAACGTTAACTACTTTTGGCGCTTGGAGTTGGGGGAAAGGGGGGGGGGGGGGGGATGATTTCATGTAATTTCCATTTTGAAATCCAGCCCTTTGAGAGTAGACAAACATTTATACCGTTTCCATTGGAAAGATGAAAATGCCGTTTAAACGGAAAAGGTTTTTTTTTTTTTTTTGTTTGTTTTGTTGTTGTTGTTTGTGTGTGTGTGTGTTTTTTAACCTTCGTCTCAAGTTTTCCATTTGTCTCCGTTTCCTTCATAAACATCAACGTCCGTCCGGTTCCGTGATTCGCCGACTTCTTCTGCCACATTCTCTGCGACTGGTAGGCAGAAAAAAAAAAAACCGGGCAGTCACCCCCGGTGGGTTTGTGTGTCGAGTTTGGACAGTGGGGAAGTGACTCCCAACGGCGACCGCAGCATTCGGTGTTACATGCGAGGCTGGACAAGGCAGCCCAAACAGACGCACACACTGTGCAGTCTGGGATGGTTCACGCTATGGATGGGGAGGAGGGGGGGAGGGGGGGGGGGAGGGGGGGGGGGGGGGGGGGGGATGACAAGTCACAAAATCGTGGGCTGGATTTGGGTCTTGCCTCAACCAGTTACGCTGCAAAATGGCTAAACGCTGCAGCGGATATGGCTAAACAAAACAATGAATGGGTAAACAAAGAAGATAAAGTTTCAAAACGGAGTGACCGAGGGCGGAAAATGAAGCAAAATGTGGAAAGAGAGGGGGTTAGTTATCGCCAAGGACACAGACAGAGCACAGGGCTAAGTAAAATTTTTTTTTTTTTACAATGCATAAATACGCGGATATCTACACACAGAATGCCTATGTGTCCATTCAGGTTGATAAAAAAAAAAAAAAATCAGGTTTCATTATAAACAACGGTATGTTTATAAGCATCAAATGTACATGACAAGAACGCTAGACTTTCAATGAAAGCTCTATTCAGTGTTATCAATTTGTTTGCGTATTACCATTTATTTACGTTCCTAAAGATGATCACTTTCAACATTTATATGCCGGGTGCTACGCGTTTGGTGCGCGTGCACGCGCTCTCGCGTGTGTATGTGTGTGTGTTGTGTGTGTGTGTGTGTGTGTGTGTGTGCGTGCGCGAGCGAGTTTTGAGTATGTGCGTGCGCGCGCGCGCGCGCGTGCTCACGTGTGTGTGTGTGTGTGTGTGTGTGTGTGTGTGTGTGTGTGTGTGTGTGTGTGTGTGTGCGCGCGTGCGCACGCGCGCGCGCGCGTGTATATATATATATATATATATATATATATATATATATGTGTGTGTGTGTGTGTGTGTGTGTACACGACCACAAGAAAATAAACTGGTGTGTCCACTTTCTACCTCCGGCATGCACATAAAGAAGAAACTTATGGATAGCAGCGCTAATGAACAGACGGCGCGTCGCTCAGAGAGAGAGAGAGAGAGAGAGAGAGAGAGAGAGAGAGAGAGAGAGAGAGAGGTTGGGGGTTGGGGGGGGGGGGGGGGTGGGGGGGGGGGTACGGGCTATGGCCAAGGAAAAGAAATGATCCGACTGCACGACCGAGCTCCCGACAATAAATCATATTTTTCTTAAAAAATATTTTCTCTAGTGTAAAAAAAGAAAAAAAAAAAGCTGAGCACATGCTATATGCTAACCACAAAAAAAAAAAAAAAAAAAAAAAAATCGGACGTTCCATTAAACTGATGCCAGCCCTGTTAAAAAACAAAAACAAAAAAAAAAAAACTCAAAAAAGGCAAGAAACTGAACACACTAACAACGAAAAAAAAAATATGTCTGCCGTGTAAAAGAAGGCGAAGCAATCAATAGAGAGAAGTCCCATTTTAACCAGGAAAACCCGATTTGCCACGACGAACATTTTTTCTTCCTCTCCCCTCAACACTCATTAAAAAAAATTATTAAAGAATCCCTTTTTCTAATTTCTGTGGCTCCTATCGGCGGGTGTAGTTTCACTGCAAACGGGGTCTTTTTTTTTTTTCTCCCCCGTTGTTCCTTTTTCTCTTCTTTTCTTTCGTTCCTTCCTTCCTTCTGCTGTCTTGCCTAAACCCTCTAAAATACACTTGAGAACTTAAAAAAAAAAAAAAAAAAAAACAAAAAAAAAAAAAAAAAAAAAACAAACAAACAAAACATATCGCACCGCAAGTTCTGAGGATAAACCAGTTCACAGAGGACAAACAAGAGAACATTCAGCCGCTAAGGACAGACAGGCAAACCAGCAAACACACAAAACAAACAAACAAAAGAGAGATATTCACGGAGCAGAGCTCATCTTTCATCAATAATCAAAAAATATACAACTGAATATGAAGCATTTGAACATATTCAAACGAGCACTTATACGTATAATTCTGCTTAGCTGCGTTAATTGTTTTCTCTCTCTCAGACAGACAGAAAGACAGACTGAAAAAAAAAAAAATAGAAAAGAAAATCTATCTGTATGTCTGGAAAGAAGGTAGCGAGACCTTGAACAAAAATCCTTACCGTTCATTTTAAATACACCTCGGCAGGTATCGTCTTTGTGGTTAGTTCGCCTCACAACTTTCCAATACAAACCTCCCTAAAGAACGCGCGCGCGCGCGCCTGTGTATGTATGTGTGTATGTGCGTGTGTTCCGTGTCAAAAAAAAAATGTTGTTGCTGCTGTTCTTTTTTCGTTTTTGAAGCATCGTCCTCCCAGAGTTGTTGATGTCTGAAGTGACCACAAAACAAAACACAGGGTGTCAATAAATGCTGAAGTTCCACCGCAACGTCCTCAGCACACACACACACATACAGTGGAGGGGTATGACCGGGCTGATCCTGAGGTGTGTTACACAACACTCTTGCCGCAACTGCACTTCTCCAGTCTTCGCTTGCCGGGACATCCGTTCTTTTCTTCTCTTTTCTTTCTTTTTTTTTTTTTCCCTCCCCAGCATCTCCAACCAATGGAAAATCCAACACCAAAACACACGTTCTGCAGAAATACAAGGAACACTTAAACATCAATTCTCAGGTGCGTCTGTTCTCTTTAAACACTGTTCTTTCTTCTTTTTTTTTTTTCTCTCCCTTTCTTCTTTTTTTTCCCCTCTTTCAAACACACTGCCTTGCACGCACAAGTCTCCCAAAGTCGTTTGGCACGTGAAACTCGATGAAGGCGATTTGGTTTGTGTCGCTGTCTGGCCATTTTGTTGTCTTCCCCCACAGCAGCAACACCCGCAAGATCCAAATCGGCGGGTTGCTGCCCCGTTGCCTTGAAATATGGGCCTGTCGCTTGCTTGCAAAATGTTCACATCCATCTTTGGGAGCTCCTAGGTGGTGTTGGGGAGGGTGGGATGGTGGGGGGGGGCAGGAAGGAGAGAGGATGGTGGTGAGCAAGGGGGGGGGGGGGGGGGGGGGGGGGTGAAGGGGGTGGGGGTGGATCGGTAGGGTAGGGGGTGGATGTGGGTGAAAAATGGAAAGCTGGCAGTCAGTCTCATCGCACCAATACGTCCGTGTGTCCAAGGACACACCACCACCCCCATCCCGCCAGCCGGCACTGTGGTTGTTGAGGTACACCAGCGAGTTGTTGTTTGTTGTTGTCCACGCACGTTCACATGGATGCCACGCACACATACGAAAAAGAAAAAAAAAAAAGTGAAAGCACACAACCGGAGACTAATGAGATGTTTGCCGTTGCCGAGGCCTGTGAATGTCTCCGTTGAAGATCGGAGTTCTTCGCTCTCTCTCTCTTCCCCATTTCTTTTTCCCTCTCCCTCCCCTCCTCCCTCCCTCCACCACCACTCCCTCCCCAATCTCGATGTACGCACATTTGTATAAACTTATCATCTTGAAAAAACAATTCTTGATTCATTCTTCTTTCTTCTAATCGTCATGCATACCAATTTCGAACATTTCGTATTGTCCACAACAACAACAAAATATTCTTCATTTCATTTTTCATTCACTTCTATTTACGGACGTTTTGTCTGTAGCCATAGTCGTCATATCGTATGCAAAGTCTGTGACCAGATCAGACCTAATAACCACGTGTTAACTTTCCCACAGTACACTGAACCCTCCTCCACTTGCTTAAAACAGACTGGTGTATGAAAGCGGGGGAGGGAACCCGGGGTGTGGAGGTGGGGCAGGGGGGGGGGGGGATTTAAATTTAAAGAAATACAATCGGAGCTCGGTACTTCCCAGTCTAGTCTCCTTTTGAATATACCAGCTTTGATTCTACCCAACAGTAAGAATTATGTTTATTTAAAAAAAATAATAATTTTAAAAAAAAAAAAAAGGAAAGGGGGGGGGGGGGGGGGGGGGGGGGGGGGGTGAAAAACAAGCGATGCAAATCATCTCAATTATTGATTTCACAAATCCTAGCTCACTTCGTTTTGTTTCTTTTATCTTACCAGTCTGAAATATTGTTATTTATTTATGCATTTTCCCCACACATGTATTTGCTTATTGTGCCTTTTTTTTTTTTACTACGTTATCATGTTAATTGATTTTTTTTCCGTGTAATTAATAAATTCTTTCTTTTAGTTTTTGAATTAAAAACTCAGATTTTAGTTCACTTTCGTCAGTTTGGTGTATCATATTCTACTGGGGAAAAAAAATCGGAAAAGTTGAAGCAAAAAAAAAAAAAAAAAAATAAATGGGTTATCTCCCTGCCCTGTCCGGCTGAAAGTGGTGAGAAAGAAATATTCCTCATGTTCCGGCCCGGCATATTTTCCTTTCTTTTAATTCATCTAAAATTTTCGTTTGTTGACTATTTAAGAAAAAAAAAAATCTGTGAACATAATTATCATCAAGGACATATGAACTCATGCAAGTCTGTTCAGACTGAATCTTGTGACTGCCAAAAGATGTTTTGCTCCTCCTTTCCTTCAATACCATTAATGATCTATCTATACATTCATTTATCAATTAATTTGTTCTTGTTATTACTATTACTCTCATCACTATCATTATTAGCACTGGCATTAAAATCACTATTATTGTCATAATTTTATTACCATAATCATTATTATTATTATTAATGCTGCTGCTCTGTTTTTCATGAGTTTATGTTATTGTCAATTCTAACGTTCATTGTCTTTTAATCTAATCAATATCTATTCCTGGACCCCCCCCCCCCCCCCCCCCCTTTTTTTTTTTTTTTTTTTTTTTTTTTTTTTTTTTTTTTTTACGTCGCCGGCATCATCAACTCCCAAAACACATACTGTAATCCGATTAGCATTTGCCTGAAAACTGTCCGCCTTTCAGTCAATCTGTAGATTACTGTAAGTCACCACTGCTTTATTCTTTATTCATGTATTTGTTTAGTTTCAAATTATGAAATACACATTTTGACCTGTAGACAGAACAACGCACGCTTCGGTGAACATGGGAAGCTATACCGGCCCATCTTTCCTTGGCAGCGTGTGCCTTCTTCCATGTATTCACCCATGTTTATATACACTTGTCTACCGAGTTAGGTACATTACCCCATCCCCCAAATAATTACACTGTTGAGGGTCTCGTTTGAATTGTGATTTTTCGAGGGTGGGTGATGAAGGGAGGGGAAGGGGGGGGTGTTCTTTGCTTTTTTTTTTTTTTTTTTTTTTTTTGTAAAGATATATACTCTTAAATACGACCATTTCAGTTTACATATTTAGATACTTATTCTTAAGATTTCTAACACCTACATATAGGACGCTTTCGCCTCTTTGACAATTGGCATCCACCACCACCCCCATACCACCCCGTCCCCTCTCTTCTTTTTTAAATTCAGAATCGACAACAGTGTGAAAAAACAAACACTACCGTTTAAAGTACGTACAAGACGCCGAACCACCTATTCATCACTAATGAATCGGCTCTGCACAAACTCAATTCTATCGCGCACAGGAGAAAGATGGGTGGGTGTCTTCATGTGGCTTTCCTTTTTTCTGGTGTTTTTTTTATTCCCCTTTTTTCTGTTTTTTTTTTTTCTTGTGTTCCTACCTTTACACCAAAAAAAAAAAAAAAAAAATTCTGGCATCACTCATCCATATCCCCTCCCAACCTCTCTCCCTCTCCATCCCCATCCCCCCTTCCCAACCCCCCCCCCCCCTCCCCCCCGCCCCAACACCCCTCACCTCCCCCCCCCCCCCCCCCTTGTCTCTCTCCATCCCCCCCCCCCCCCCCTCCCCCACACCCCCCCCCCCCCCCCCCCCACCCTCCCCCCCCCCCCCCCCCCCCCCCCCCCCCCCCCCCTACCCGCCCTCTTCCAGAGACCCCACACACACTTACGAGTAGATCGAGTCTTTATCTCGTTTGATCTGGCTGTCCTGGGAGGTGCTCATGACCCCGGACATGCCGGACGCGGAGGCGGCCGAGTAGGGCGGGTACTGGTGGGCCAGGGGCGACGTGTGGTTGAGGGGGACCCGTGGGACAGTGCCGGGTGGCCGGCCGCCGACATGGACCGGTGGTCGTACATGCCCGACCCGGCGTCCATGCCTGCGTAGTGCGCCATCTCTCCTCCGTCGTACTGCGTGAGGGGACAGAGAGAGAGAGAGAGAGAGAGAGAGAGAGAGAGAGAGAGAGAGAGACAGGACAGGACAGGGGCGGTTAAATAATATCATAATGATGTGCAAGTTAGGTATTGCGTGTTAAAAAACGGAACGAGTTAGCTTCATTGATTTGCATCAGTGTAATGATGTTTGCGGCGGGAAGTGGAAGACGTGTGTGTGTAAGTTACGAGTAATATACAGGAGAATGTAGGCAAGTGTGTGTGTGTGTGTGTGTGTGTGTGTGTGTGTGTGTGTGTGTGTGGGGGGTGGGGGGTGTGTGTTAAGTTGAGTAGTATACTTAATTCAAAAACTCTCTCTCTCTCTCTCTCTCTCTCTCTCTCTCTCACACACACACACACACACACACACACACACACACACACACACGCACGCGCATTTTCTCCACTGCTTATAAATTCTTTCTTTCTTTCTGTCCGTTCTATTTCTTTTTACCCCTTGTGGTTTGCTGGGGAATATCTTGCTTGTGGTTTTTTCCTATTCTTTTCTTCTTTCTGTTTTGTTTGTTTGTTCCCCCCCACCCCACCCCATCCCCCTATACAACCACCATTTTACAGGAAATAAGGTGGAAGTATGGATAGTTGGTGTATGGGAGGTGGATGGATGGGTGGGTCAGTTATAAATGGGTAAACAAATAAACAAACCAACGATGAAGTAAATAAAATTCAAATGCAAGGCGATGGATTCGAAACTGAATAACAACAAAGTGCATGATAATAATGAAAAAAAAAAAAGCTTCAAAAGAAATAAATATATACATAAAATATATATAATCCATACATAAACAAAGGACACGCATAAGAAGAGAATTTACACCCACCAAGAAGACAGGCACCTCACACTGAACTAGAATCTTTGCGAAGCCCAATCTTTTGTTGTTGCTGTCGTTGTTGTTGTCGCCCCCACCCCCCCCTCCCCTCCCCCCCTCCCTCCACTTGCTCTTCGGTATATGTCAGGTTGAAAATACATTCTCGACAACAGTGCCCCAAGAGATCACAATGACAAAAGTGCTCGTAACGACAATGAAAGCATTTGTTTGTTCAGTTGTTTTCTGATGGTTGTTTTGTTTGGTTTTACCTAATAAATGACCACAAAGGAAGACAAAGGGAGAAAACAACCAATGGGGGGCAAGAGGTACAAATCAGTAATAAGCTATGGATGGCCACAGACAACAA
>JADBJO010000542.1:262500-272500 GCA_016801955.1 Conus betulinus | reverse complement strand
GAGGACGTACGTACCCTTGGCTGGGCCATGCCGAGAAGAGAGGGACTCCCCGTCCGGTCGGCGATGGATCCCTCAGCAGCTGCACGGCTCGGCGAGTTGCGTAAGTTTTGGAGCCTCCAGTTTCGTAGAGCGTATATCGAGCGTATAAACAAATGCCCGTGCCCTGTCAAAGAAGGAGAAAACTGTCAAACAGCCTGGCCCTCCATCCACCGCTGCCGTCAAACACTTGCACACTTTACCAAGTAAGCTGTCGCAGCTCGCGGATAGCCCTACTAAATCTGTCAATCAAGTCAGGGTTACTATAGAAAGGGATAACAAATGAGCTGTCAGGCCCCGCCAGCAGTGGACGAGTTGACTTTGGCAGCAGGGAACCAGCCAACCCGTGAGCCCGCCCCCTTTTCCCCTACGTCACACACCGTGTGCGCGTGCAACCTCTCTTCTCTCTCTTCCCCCGCTGGCCTGCCCTTCGCCTCAGCCCGTTCGGTTCTGTGGCGACTTTCCTCTGCTCTTTTACTGAGCAAGTCTTTGCGAAGAGGAAAAGACTTCGCGAGACCGTAAAGTCTCCTGGTACCCACTGAGCCTCTGCAATTAAGTTAACAGAGTTAGTGGATTTTTACACAAATTTAAACAAAAGTACAAAAAGAAAAAAAAAAAAAAAAGAAGGAAGAAAGGCGGGGTTGGTGGTGTTACACTTGTCAACGGATCATGTGATAGCCTTGTCGGTACGGACTCCTCCAATGGAATGTTTATGTGCTTGTCTCTCGTTTTGTTGTTGTGTGCGCCTGCTCTATATGTGTGTTGCCAACACCACCGTTCCAATTCCCTCCACACGCGCTTCCATGCTTGGATTGCCATTGTCAGGTGCGGGCGTGCGTGCGTCCCACGCGTGCTGAGGAGGTTGGTCCACTATCGCGTGATTGAGTTGGAGTGTTTGTCGTCCAATGCGTCATACGTTTTTCAAGGAATAAAAAAAAAAAAAAAAAAGGATTTTTAAATACTGTTACAGAAAGTTTTGTGTATCGACTCGCACCTTCTCATACGGATATGAAAAATGTGATAAGGTAAAATAAGTTTTCTTTTTTCTTTTTTTTTTTCATACGTTTTACTTCCACACTGTTCTCATGCATTATCAGTATTATAGTTTGTATTCGTGTGTCCCGGTTCAATACACTTTGTGTAATGTCCCCCATGCATGAAACAATGTAGTATTAGCTGGCTACGGATATACACAATGCTACCATATTTTCAGTCATCAGTTTATGTTTATATCATCCTTTAATCGTATTAAACACAGTTGTCATTTTCCATCGTTATTACGTACACTTAGACACTCAATACAAAAAAAAAAAAAAAAAAAAAAAAAAAAAAAAAACCGAAAATGAAAGAATGAAAGAAAAAGGGGAAAAAAATGGAAAGAAAAAAGTGTGCTCAAGTTTAGTTTATTTACTTTTTTTTTCTTTCGTATCCATATATATCCAACAATACATGCAAAAATCTTAATTTTTTTTTTAAAAAACACTAATTCGCCAGTGGATTCGAACTTGTCCAAAATACATAAGTCGACCGGCTTAACACGTTTTGTTTTCTTTGGCCGTGAAAAAAAAAAATCAGATGAAAATCGATCAACTTGTGCCCAAAATATTGATAGTGATAACTCCCGAAGGGCGCGAAAACACAGACACCGATAATGCCAGAACAGTGGGTAACGTTTCAGTTTGACACCGATTGATTTATCTCTTCTGTACCTTGTGCTGCTCTCTCTTTCTTATCGCCTGCCACCGTGATTTATCGCCGCCAGTAGTTATGACACAAAACACGGCCAAAATGCACGCCACACTAAGAGAGCAGATAACATAACCAAGTTAGTGTGAAGGGAAAAACCCCTGCCTGTACTCACGGTAGCCAAGATTTTGTCGCAAGTCAGACATGCACAAATCCATCCATCCGCTTTACGTCCGAGCTGTCCAAACTGTCATGATTCCTCTTTATTTTAACCGTTTTATTCAGCCTGAACCGCCCGTATTCTATCTTTCCACCAACGCGCGTTTCGCTTTCATTCTCGATCTTGCTGTAACCGCGTATGGCAAGCTGTCCTCCCCCTGTCCTCCCAAAGTGGAATCGGCCGCTCCGCCCCAAGGCCACGCCCTGCTGTCAGAGGCGGGCAGTTCGTAAATCAGGTCCCCGCCTACCGACCAATCAGAAAGCAGAGATTCTCGGAGCCGCGCAAATTCGAGTGAGACTGAGAAAAAGAAGGCGATAGTCACGATGGAGCAGGCCAAGATGAAATTGGAAGGATGAGAAAGGGCTCTGCTTCTTCTCTTCACTGTCCTCGGCCAGTGGAAGAATTTTCCCCGTCTTGCCTGAACCATTTCGCTTGATTAAAAGAACTTTAAAAGAAAAAAGAGAGAGACGACTCTCTCTCAAACCAAGTCTGTAAAACAAAGCTGAGGCTTGCATGTGCCATGGAAATCTTTTGAAGTGTTTATCACTGAAGGTAACCGAGTCTGTTTACATCTTTTCATTTCAGCGTGTCCGGGTGCTTTTTCGCATCTTCTTTTTTTTTTTTTCTTTTTCTTTCTTTCTTTTTTTTTACCTAAAGGTACCAGGCTCACGGCTGCTCTCTTTGGAGTTAGACCTGTCATTAACAAAGATTTTATTGCTAGTCATGACTGTTTCAACTTTTTAAAATTTTCCTTTTGCTTAATACAACAATCATATATCCAATGGATATGTGTATCCATGAATATTTCTAGAGGCTCTTGGAATTTGGTCTCAGAGAATTTGATGCTCGGGATTCCATACATAAACGAGAGCGATTTTGGTTTTCTCATATTTCACTCTGGAAACAAATACGCGCGTGCGCGCGCGCGCTCCCACGAACACACACACACACACACACACACACACACACACACACACACACACACACACAGAGAGAGAGAGAGAGAGAGAGAGGAGAGAGAGAGAGAGAGAGAGAGGAGAGAGAGAGAGAGAGTTACGAAACGATCGTTGTAGAAAACGTTGCATATTACAGAAACTGTATTCGTTAGCAGATAACAACGTTTACTTTTTGAGTCCTTTGTGCTCAGAAATAATCGCTGCACTGAGCAGAGAACCTCGCCTATCGAGCAAAACACCAATACTGTTGTATATACACTGATTAACCCACTAATCCTTCTTGTTTTATTCTGGGTGTAAACAGATTTGGATTTAGAAACGATACAACCATAATCGAAAACCAGAAGATCCATTATTTGATTGATAAACATCATATCCTCCAAGGGAAAAAAAAAAGTAAAGAAACAAACTGAAAGCTTTCCGTGACATACTCTCGTGTATGTAAAAGTGGGAAGAAGAAAAAAAAACAGACATATTAGCATGATCCGTTTTTCCCTATTTGATTCAGAAAACTAGGAATGTTTGTTGTTGGCCCTTGTGTTTTCACAGCTGAAGAACTGTGTGTGATGATGAACTAACATATATTCTGTATTTCCGTCAAATGGTCGATTAGTTGTGGTGATGGTATGTGTGAGTGTGTGTTGGGGGAGGGGTTACTGTTGTTGTCATTGTTGTTGTTGTTGTTGTTTTGTCATTGTTCTGCTGAATAGGTAAGCCGCATTCAGAATTAGTGCACACACATAGCTAGCTGTCTTCAGAAAGAAATAAAATAGCAGCAGAATAAGAGCTTCCAGAATGAGCGAGTATGAAAAAAATTGAGTTATGACCTCAAGGAATCAGTCATTAGAGCTATATTTATGCGTCAACTGATTCGTTTTTCTTCGCAGAGGGGAAAACAGTTCCCCATACCCAAACAGCATGTTGAAAACAAAACAACTGGAGCAACACATCATCTTCATTATAATCATCATATTTCTCTCTCTCTCTCTCTCTCTCTCTCTCTCTCTCTCTCTCTCTCTCTCTCTCTCTCTCTCTGTCTCTCGCCAATCCCCGAAACAAAGTGTCTGAATTCTTTGTAGTATTACACATCATCATTATCATCCACCACCAGCACCATCCTTACCACCATCACCCCCAGCCCTTAAAACAAAGGGCGTTTCTTCTTTGTAGAATAACGCGCGCGTAGGACATAAACAATCGTGACCGTTTGTACTCCACACACACACACGTGTGTGTGTGTGTGTGTGTGTGTGTGTGTGTGTGTGTGTGTGTGTGTGTTGCGTGGCGCGAGAGAGAGAGAGTGCGTGTATGCATGTGTGTGTGTGCGTGCGTGCGTGCGTGAGAGAGAGAGAGTGCGGTATGTATTTTGTGTGTGTGTGTGTGTGTGTGTGTGTGTGTGTGTGTGAGATTGGAGATAGATAGAGTAAGAGAGTAAGTGAGTGCGTGCGTGTGTGTGTGTGTGTGTGTGTGTGTTGTGTGTGTGTGTGTGTGTGTGTGTGTGTGTGTGAAAATGCCCGCCCAGGTGTGCACACTGGAGGGAAAATGTGCCACCCTCTCGTGCTTTTCTACCCAAGAGAAACTTCACACACACACACACACACAGAATCCGGTTCAGCGGCTAGGAAAGTTCGGACCGGACTGCAATTCCTTCGGTTCTTTGAATTCCTTCATTTTGCATCAATCATCTCCCAGTGCAAAAAGACCAGTCCACACTTGACTCGCCTTTAAAGGCTGATTGGATTCTTCGTCCCTTCTCGGTCTCTTTGTGACAATTCCTTATCTACTATACAGATCCTTTGCTTTTTTAGAGTCCAGTACCTTTCTTGTCGCCAACAGTTTGTGCGCGCGAGCCGTCTGGTTTCACATTCGACCTTTCTGCTTATCCTGAGACTTGGACTCTACTCCACAAACTTGATAGGTAATACATACCCGCTGGGGGAGGGGGGGGGGGGGGGGGGGGGGGGGGGAGGGGGGGGGGGGGACGCGGGGAACTAAGGGCGAGGGAAGGGGATGTGGGTGGTGGTGGTGGTTTGATGGGGCGGGGTGAGGACGGAGAGAGGGGAAAAAAGGGAGGGGCCGGAATAGTATATACACCAAGTTAAAAAAACATAATTCCTGAAACAATATATACAAGCAAGCAAGCAAGCAAGCAAGCAAGCGCGTGTGTGTGTGTGTGTGTGTGTGTGTGTGTGTGTGTGTGTGTGTGTGTGTGTGTGTGTTGATATTAGAATTGATCATGCGGATAATGTAATTTTTCTAAGGCATGTACTTGAACTTGTTTCTTTGTTTGTCTCTCTGTCTGTCTGTTTGTTTATTTTTTTCAGTAGAAGTGAAAGGAAGCACAGTTACGGGACTTGATCGAAAACTTATAATTTCTATTTCATTCATGTGCCTGTTCTGGCCGCGATAAAGTTATTGACTGTCGTAACCTTCTTCAATCAGATCAGGTCGAAAGACAGGCTACAGCTTTGACTCTCTCTCTCTCTCTCTCTTGCTCTCTCTCGCTCTCTCTCTCTCTCTCTCTCTCTCTCTCTCTCTCTCTCTCTCTCTCTCTCTCAGGCTACACAGCTATGCTCTCTCTCTCTCTCTCTCTCTCTCTCTCTCTCTCTCTCCTCTCTCTCTCTCTCTCTCTCTCAGCATAACACATTTCTCTCTCTCTCTCTCAGTTTTCTCAGCATCTACTTTCTAAAAATGTTTGTCTGTATCTATCTGTCTGGTATATCTATCGAATGTGTGTGTGTGTGTGTGTGTGTGTGTGTGTGTGTGTGTGTGTGTGTGTGTGTGTGTGTATGAATGATACCAACGCGGGCGTCTTCGATTTATTAATGTGAAGAAGAAGTGCCTCTTATCCTGGCGACAGACAGCCTATTTCTCCACGCGTCCCAGCACGTAATATTCTGTTTCGCTGGTAGTTTTTGCACAACAATGGCATTTTTTGACAATCAACAACTACTCAAGAACTACATTCACACACACAGCCCCTCCCTCCCCCTCCTCCCGCTCCCACCCTTACACACACACACACACACACACACACACACACACACACACACAGTTAAAAGCGGTCTACTCGGATGACAATGTTGTATATTGATGATAGCACTACACGGATGAGTTAACGAAAACCTCACAGCATTATACACTCTTTGTTTCTCCTATCCCACCTAATCTTCGAGAAATCGGTTGGACAACACTTTTCGATAATGTTCATTGACAATTATGATATCTCACACACACACACACACACACACACACACACACACACACACACACACACACACACCTACACCTTTTGTAGCGTATCTTGTCAAATACCAACACTTCACACTATTTTGGCATACTTTATGAGAACATGAACTCGAAAAATGAAAAAGCTGACGAAATGTTGTCGCTATATAGAAAACAGTTGGGGAAATATGTCAATGTGTTAAGAATTGCTTTTTTTTTTTCTAAAGAACAATTTCAGGACTTTACAGCACTTCGTTTTCACTTCCAAGCGTGCTATGGACATAGACCTTCAGAGGACACCATACGTCTAACAGAAAGAAGTCCTCATTACAACAAGTACACTCCCACGCGTGCACACACACACACACACACACACACACACACACACACACACACACACACACACACACACACACACACACACACTGAGGCAACTTGGTACTTCTAACTGATGCATCCTTCTCCTCCTGTTGGTACGCCTGCAATTCTCACAGTACTGATGATGATAAGTGTTAATGCTCTTTCTCTTGTTATTATTCTGACGAACCATCCGCAAAAGGGCCATGCATGCCTGGCTGGGCTGGAACCAACCTGGGAGTGAACGTGTACTCTCCTGAGCGCTCGATTCGCCTGAATGAATTCAGTTTATGTTGTTTGTCGCCAAGATGACCGCTGGCGTCCTTATCAAGGCTTTTAACCATGTAAACTGTAACATACTTGCCGTGTTAAAACAAAATTGAAAATGAGCAAGAGCGTTATGGACATTTGAGATGTCATTTGCTCAGTAGCAAAATGTACAGTGCGTGGGTTTTTTTTTTTATCATCCTTAAGTAAATAAGTGAAAAGATAAATGCGTAAATGTTCACGTAAGCAAGAAAGCAAACTAGATGACCGTAACATGATGTGATTGTATCCGGGAAGGGTGTGTGTGTGTGAGGGGCAGGGGGATGGGGGGGGGGGGGGGGGGGGGGTGTGCGCACAACCAACATTAGGAGCAGAGAAGAGATTAACTGAAATCTATTGAGTTGCATTTTGCGCGTTCGCATGCGCGAATGTGTGTGTGTGTACGTGCGCGCGCGCGCGCGCGTATGTGTGTGTGTGTTTTTGTGAGTGTGCGTGCCAGCGCGATCGCGCGCGTGTATGCGATTGAGCAGGGAAAGATTCACTGTAATCTATTCAGTTGCACGGCGCGCACTCGCGTGCGCGAGTGAATATGAATGTGTGTGTGTGTGTGTTGTGTGTGTGTGTGTGTGCGTGCGTGCGTGCGTGCGTGCGTACGTGCGTGCGTGCGTGTGTGTATGTGTGTGTGTGTGTGAGTTTGTTTGTGTGTGTGTGTTTGCACACGCGCGTTTTGTTTCATTCCTGATACTTTCTGCTTTGTTTTGTTTCATTCATTTCTGTATATTTTTTTTCACACATACATCATGCTGTTGTGAACTGTTCCTGTTGATCAGTATTAGCAACGGTCTGCCTATCTGAATCCAAATGTCCATTAAGTTTATTTCCAATAGGTATTTTTGCCATCTGTAGATTCAGCCCTGCATGAAAATGAAATACACACCCCAAAAAACAACAATAACACGGCAACAGCTCCCCACGTCCCCCACCACCCCCTCCCCGACCCCCCCCCCCCCCCCACCCCCCCACCCCTCTCCCCCCCCCCCCCCCACCCCCCCATCCAACAATACCACGCCCGCCCCCCGGACCCCCATTGAACCCAATCGGAGGGTGCCCCCCCCCCCCCCCCAAACCACCCCCCCCCCCCCCAGCCCCCAGCCCCCACCACCCCTATTCACCCCCCCCCCCCCCCCCCCCCCCCCCCCCCCCCCACCCCCCCCTGCCCCACCCCCCCACCCCCCCCACGCCCCCACCAAAAGATAGACCACCATACCCCCCAAACACCCCCCCCAAACCCCCCCCCCCCCCCCCAAGCTACAGTGCCCACCCCCCCCACCCACCCCCCCCCCCCCCCCCCCCACCCCCCCCCCCCCCCCCCCTTGTTACCGATCGGGAGGAGAGACTTGAGAATCCGAGGGGTTGCCTTGTTAGCTCAGTTTCACACAGCGCCCAGCCCAGCTATGTACTGTTAAAAGATAGAAACAAGGTCTCACTGCACACACACACACTCTTTCGTTCTGGCTCCAGAGACAAGATATTTCGTGTGAGAGACAAGATACTTAATTCTTACAGACAAGAGACTTCATTGTTGGATACCAAGATACTTCATGTTAGAGAACAAGATACTTCATGTTAGAGACAAGATACTTAATTATCAGAGACAAGATACTTAACTGTACAAAGGCAAGCAAGCGCAGATCACTGTAAAAAGTCCATGGGTTACATACAATTTTATTGCGGCTTTTTAACAATTATATTTAATCACACTGTGAACGAAAACATTTAAAATCATTTTCAATCACCTGAACTTAAATTCAAACGATAAGAAAATGGCTCTTTTTTTTTTTTTTTTTTAAAAGAGCAATATCAATTTACATTACGATTGCCGGAAATAGCTCAGTTGGATAGAAATTCGGGCACATGATGCTGGTGATCCTAGGGTTGTGGGTTCGAAATTCTCCGTCGGGCGATTTCGGTACAGGAGTATTTCCACTGGGAGTTTACACTGTTTCTTACTCCATTTCCCAAAAAACGTCAAACGAATCACTATATATAAAAAGAAAGTTAAAAAAAAGGGTTCCGTATGTGAACGCACGCGTAACATTTCCTCCAACGTTCCGAAGCAAAGGTCAGTTTGACCATTGGCACGGATGACGAGTGTGCAAATGGCATCACTTCGCGGAAAATGAGGGGAATGGTTGAAAAAGGAAAACAAACAACGAGTGATTGATATTCGACCAAAAACGATACTGGAAACGAATTATTAGCGCCAGTGAGCAGCTGTTCACGAAGTCTGCTCTAACCCAGGTGGACCGACAGCCCGTGGCGTAAACGCCAGTGTGGACTGTAGGCCTACTCATACGTTCAGAGCTTGCTCTCTGGCTGAGACCCTTAACGCTGCATAGGTAGGCTAGTTTCAATGATAATTCTAAGTCAGATGTGGTAAGCTCCGATCCTTGGGTTTTTTTTTACCAACTCCGGTGGTAAAGTCCACAGGTCACGATCAAATTGTTGCGAGGTTGAATCCCACACGCTCAAAACATACAGTCTGGCTCTTTCGGCTGCCCATCTGAATATGTTGTCATTCTGGTGGTGTTTTAGTGCAGTGTTAGACAGATCTCCCAGTCCACCTATTGTCCGTCTGCCATCTGGACATCAAAGGAGCGAAAATTCCGAAACGGCTCCTATCCATCAGGCCACGGTATATTATCATCTCATGGGGAGGGGAAAAAACCAAAACAAGTGAACCAGGAATAGGGAAAAAGACCCTTTTTTTTTGTTCCTAGGCCTACAGCCCGCACAGACAACATTCATCTTCTTGTATTGGACATGAAGTGGGGGTTTCAATACAGAGAAGAGGAATTACCACACGACAACGCGCTATCTTCATCTTTTCTTTTTCACCTCTGCCTCTTTCATTATGAATACATGAATGTATTTGTCGGGGGGCTGCGGGATTCATTGAATTCTACAAACCTTCTCGCCATGGGCAGAAGGAGTGCAGTGACTTAAGTTCACTGCTGGGAACCTAAACGTAACCTTAGTGTTCGATTTTCGTTAACCTTAGTGTTCTATGTTCGTTAACCTTAGTGTTCTATGTTCTTAGTGTTCGTCTTTCGCTTAACGTTAGTGTTCGACTTTCGTTTAACCTTAGTGTTCGACTTTCGTTGACCTTAGTGTTCGACTTTCGTTAACCTTTAGGTTCGATTTTCGTCAACCTCAGTGTGTTTGACTTTCGTTTAACCTTAGTGTTCCG
>JADBJO010000542.1:235000-245000 GCA_016801955.1 Conus betulinus | reverse complement strand
ACTTCGCAATGATTTTAATAAAAGAAAGAAAGAAGAAAAAAAAAAAAGAAGGGGTGGGGTGAGAGACAGGAAGGAGAAGAATAAAATGAGAACATGAAATTAGGGAAATATAGTCTAAATGTTAAAACCCCTTCACTAGCAGCAATGGGAGAGAAATACAGTCTATAGGACAGAAAAGAAAGGACGGAAAACAAACTTCCAGAAAAAAAAAAACAAAAAAAAACTTGCAACCAACATAAATAGATGTTTGTTCAAACTGATAAATTTTTGTTGTTTCGTCACTGATTCTATAGTTGCCCGCAATGATCCTATAGTTGCCCGTACTGTTTCTCTGTACGGCTACTTGAGTAAGGTACCTAAGTGTCACTTATCCTATAGTAGTCCGCAATATTTCTGTACGGCTGCTTGAGTAAGGTACCTAAGTGTCACAAAAAAAAAGCATTATCATAAGAATCCTTACATTTCGCATAATTACGTATGCGATGTTCTGCATCAAAGTCATTGTATCCTGTTCACATACCCCATCATTAAGGACCCCCGGCCATAAATAAATAAACGATCCTTCGTCGCAATCATCATCATCATCATCATCATCATCCTCTCTCTCTCTCTCTCTCTCTCTCTCTCTCTCTCTCTCTCTCTCTCTCTCTTCATGTACGTGCGCGTGCGCGCGCTCGCGCGCACGCCCACATACATACACACACACACACACACATGCCGATCTGAAACATTTCATTTTACTCTCTCTCTCTCTCTCTCTCCTCTCTCTCTCTCTCTCTCTCTCTCTCTCTCTCTCTCTCACACACACACACACACACACACACACACACACACACACACACACACAACTCTCATGTAATCAAGTGCACGAAAGTTAGGGGGTAGGTCAGTACCATGCAGCAATCAAAATAAAAAGTTATGTCACACACACACACACACACACACACACGCACGCACGCACGCACGCACGCACGCACGCACACACAACACACACACACACACACACACACACGCACTCACACCAGCAGGGTTTTGCCCTGCATTCCCAGTCCATTGCTTTGGGTTCATGACCGGTTAGGGCTGAATATTTCTTTATCATTATTGCACAATAAGTTGTCCTTCCCATCTAGTCCATGCATAATCCATTTTTTTTTCCATCATCTAGTGCGTTTACCCTTTGGGGGAATCTTTCATTCTACCACGTACGAACTGAAAAGGAAATCAGTATTTTTCATCTGATCTGACTTTAGTATGATTGGCTGCATATTTGTTTCCTCTTTTAATAATTAGTCTTTTGATTTCAGCGTTTGGTTTGATTTTCAGTCTTGGCAATTTATTTTGTGTATAGATTTTTTTTTCCAACTTGCTCGCCGCTTTGATGTGGACTCTGTTATCGGCTGAATCATAAATATTACTACAGGATGGAGTCTTAATTATATTATGAAGTTGATTTATATCCGTCACACATTGTTGTTGTTAGTATTTTTTGTTGTTTGTTTGTTTGTTTTCTTTCGCGCACCCCGCTCAAAGATACACCTGGTTTAATGAAATGCGACACACGGTGAAAGGTATTAGACAACTTGCTCTTAGCAAAAATGATGAAACAGATAATAACAGTTCTGTGCCCAAAATAGAAGCGGCCAAGTTATTAGAGGGCCAGTGATGAAGGTGCAGAAGCAAAGATGAAGACATCGCGGGGCACAAGTAACAATTCTTGTTTGTTTGTAGATAGAAAGATAGATAGATAGATTGACAGATAGACAGATAGATGGATAGACAGATAGATAGATAGATAGATAGATAGATAGATAGATAGATAGATAGATAGATAGATAGATAGGTAAACAGATTTACAGGCAGACAGACAGATAAATAGAGAGACAGATAGACTGACAGCTAGCTAGCTAGATAAATGTAAATAGGAAGATAAACAAAATATAAAGGTAGATTGATAATGAGATAGATTGATAAATGTGTGTGTGTGTGTGTGTGTATGTATGTACACACACACGCAAACACACACGCAAACACACACACACAAAACACACAGACGCACGCGCACACATATACACACACTACATCTTTCATATCGTAATATTTTGATACTTGAAGAAGATGAATTGTGAATTGCCAGCAAAAATTTGCTGAAAATATAAACAGCTATAAAGACATGAAAATACTGTTGCTTTTATTCTCATACTTTATCGTGTACACACACACACACACACACACACACACACACACATATATATATATATATATATATATATACATACACGTATATGTATGTATATATATATATATATATGTGTGTGTGTGTGTGTGTGTGTGTGTGTGTGTGTGAGAGAGAGAGAGAGAGAGAGAGAGAGAGAGAGAGAGAGAAAACTTAGAGAGAGAGAGAGAAACTTAGAGTCCTTCTTTCTATCTGTGTGTTCACACACACACACACACACACACACACACACACACACACACACACACACAGTGGACGATAGATACGTGCATGTGTGTGCGCGCATGTGAGTGCTCGTGCGTGCGTGCGTGTGTGTGTGTGTGTGTGTGTGTGTGTGTGTTTATTAAAAAAAAAAAAAAAAAAAAAAAAAAAAAAAAAAACCCAGAGGATCAGCTTCATAAAACCAAAAAGACAACCCCGCTACACAAGTCTGTGCTCCAAAGACAAAGGGCTAATTTCAACAGGCACTTGGGTGCGGGCGGTGGGAAACCGCGTCACAAAACACGATTCATACACGTTCGTATAAATCACCATACCACGCCACATCCTAGACCCACCTGTCCACGCAAGAGCCTCGCCCCTTTCAAGACTGACGTCATTGTCTCGCAGGATCGCTGACGTATACCATCCTGGTTGAGAGGCCGACACGTGAGGACGTGTGAAACCCGTTGGGGTTTTCTCTCTTCAAACGTGAATACTGTGTACTTCGACAGTTCCCTTTGACATATCCAGAACGTGGGACGGATCTTGGTTTAAAATCAACATTCCCTGTTTTTCCGTCTTAAAAATGAAGCATTTGGACAAAATGTTAATCTACATTTTCTGTTGTTACCTGTGTTCCTTCTCGGAAACTTGAAGAACAATATACCTAATTAATTAATACTTACTGTCATAGACTTACAATCCCCCGAAAACCCTAAAGTCAAACAGATGCATGTACTGTCACGGATTTGTAACTGAAAGTCAAAATGTGCACTTCCTGTTATAAACTTTCACGGTTTGCCATTTGGGTAAGTCTGACGGATAACGTCAGTTCAACACCGAACTTTAGTTTGAATTCAGCAGGACGGGCTCTCTTCGGTTATTTCATTTTATTATCTATTCATTCATTTATTTATTTATTTATGTATACATTTCCTGACAGCAGACGCCCTCAAGCACAGCACTGATCCCCATACACAATTTTGCATTTACAACTAAACATATGAGCATTTTTCATCACACAAAGCTTGCATAGACTTTGACAGGTAAGCTTACAAGTCTCACCACGAACACGAACTCTGTTGTAAGTATCGTCTTGGCCGAAGCTTCCGGCAATTCGAAATTTGATTTGCGTTGAATTGCCCAGTGTAACATAGACTTGTCAAGGGTTCGAGTCGACACCGCGTTCAGATGATAACCGTCGACAGGAAGGGACTTGATATACTACCACAATAATGTGAAAAAGGCGTAAACGCCGATTTTTGTTTGGAGCGCGCGGAGATCCGAACTAGCAACTTTGGACAGCGGCCAGCTTGATACTTTCCACTGGTAGGTCGATCAGGCACCCTGGAAAGTGAAGTGTACTAGTGTGTGTGTGTGTGTGTGTGTGTGTGTGTGTGTGTGTGTGTGTGTGTGTGTGTGTCAGTGTCTGTGTGTGTCTGTGTAAACCAAAACAAAAAACAAACAAACAAAACTTCCACTGATGTAGCAGACGGACAGGAGAGAAAGAGCGCCATTTGCGAGAACAGAACCATCAACACATTGATAAATAGTCACACAGAACAAAAGTTCTAGTCCCCGTGGGAACGCCGGTGGCTTTTTCAGCACAAAAGCTAAGCCCCGCATTCTGGAAGGTTTGTGCTAGTAACGTCTGTTTTCTGTCAGTCTGTGATTTTTTTTTTTTTTTTTTTTTTTTTTTTTGGGGGGGGGGGGGGGGGGGAGGGTAGGGGTGGGAATGGCGATCCTGCCTTTGTTCTGGAAACTCTTTGACACTTATTTCTTAGTGAAATTTATGACATGGCAGCTTTTTGTCGTGAATTGATGACTAGGTGGTGAAAATTGTGCACTGTCCAGGGGTAACGCTAGCCCTCCAGTCTAGAGTGTCGATTTGCCCATATGGTGTTTCCGTTGTGTTATTGGTGTGTGTGTGTGTGTGTGTGTGTGTGTGTGTGTGTGTGATGTTAAATCTCGAATCGATGAATTAAACAAGTGGCTGCCGCTTGCAATACAGCCTTGTGCGTATTTTGTTATTTGTTGCTATTTTCATAATACAACCTTTTTCTGAATGTGACCTTTTCTTCCCGTACGACTCTGTCAGCCACGAGAGGACCTTATGTGGGCTGCGCTATGATAAAAAACAAACCAAAAAAATTAATGCAGTTGATTTTAAAGTTTATAACGGAAAAACGATAAAATAACCGAGGGAAAAAAAGAAACTAAAGGCACTCTGCTTCGTTTTCGGGTCATCCCCCACAAAGTAACGTTTTGGGGAGCTGATAACACTCCACATACAGCAGAGGTCCCAAAATAGTGACCTTCTCCACATACTGCGGAAAACCCATGATAATAAATTCGCTGACGACAGCGCGCGTGCTGGCGGGACGGAAGGGAGCGGTTAGGGGTGATGTAGAGGGGGGGGGTGTGTGTGTGTAGGGAGGGGGGGGGGGGGGGGAGGGAGGCAGAGTTGGGGTTGGGATGGTGTGGAGGAGTCATGGGTATTGAGAAAAAGAGAAGGGGGGGGGGCGGAGGGGAGATGGGAGGTAGTTTGAGGTGGATGACCGTTTCAGGATTTTGGGGGGGGAGAGGGGGGGGGGGGGGGGGGGGGGAGGCCAGGGCTAGGGGAGGAGCAAAGGTCACCGTGTCATGAAACATCTAGGTGCACACTCGTTATGTATGTACGGGCGAAATGTCACCACAAGTGACAGACTAAAGCTGGCAACGGCTCGCGTTCGAACTTTAGTGTAGGCGACTTGGCCTACGTTTCCCTCATCCCTCCTCTCTATGCGTGTCCCGAAACTCCCTCCGTCCTCTCTCTCTCTGTCTGTCTGTCGGCCCCCCCCCCCCCCCCCCCCCCCCCCCCCCCCCCCCCCTCTCTCTCTCTCTCTCTCTCTCTGTCTGTCTGTCTGGACTATCGAAGTAGACAGAGCAGAGATCAGTGCTCCGCACCCAAGGGACGCCACCCACCCACCACCATGGACCACAAACAGTGGGAATGTTATGCAACTAGGATAATGTGACCTCTGCCACAAACGTATGTACGGAGCCCATTCTTCTATGCGGAGAGAGTGTGTCTAAAAGCATGTACCGGCACAGCACCGCGCTTTGCAATATTACATTAAAATTAGAATATAAGAAGTTTCAAGTTTCAAATCAAAAAAATGTTATGTACAAACATCGTATTTGCTGTCTAGCATGGTTGAAAAAAAAAAAAAGCACAAACCTTGCTTTTTTGTATTTGCTTTTGGTCAAAGAACGAACCATCTGCGCATATTAATTTCAAAGAGAGAGAGAGAGAGAGAGAGAGAGAGAGAGAGAGACTTAAGGACACAATCGATCATACAAGCATACAAGTAGAACGGCACACGTGTCATTCAACATCAGAACTGGATACATTTGATAAAGAAGTTTGGGTACTATGACATTGGGAACAGATTACATCTGAACAACACCATCACACCCCCCCCCCCCCCTCCTCCCTCCTCTCCCCTAACCCTCCCTCCCCTCGCCTCCCCCTTCTAAAATAACAGATTGTGTATCTCGTTTACACTATGTTGGCGTTCCAACCCTGAAGTGCGATGCTTTTTCACACAATTCACTCAAAAGCTCATGAAATTCTTTTCAATTTCGTTATCTATATTTCAAGATGCACGTAAACTCCATATTTTTTATACTTCGCGGGGTTTTTTTTTTTTTTTTTTTTTCTTTTGGTCCATATGTAAATATTTGACTTGGCCCGAAATAACTACATCAACAGCTCAACAATTTCATTCGTTCCTTGTTCACAGCCAAATGTAAAAAATGTTGATTGTAGTGAAGTGTGCCAGCCAAAAAAAATCTCATAAATCTTATAGAATGAGGTGGGTCCCCCTATTCACGCACGTCCCTCCCCCTTCACAGACATGCATGCACGCACGCTCGCGCGCGCACACACACACACACACACACACAATCGGTCTCTGTTCATGCCACGGGCAGGAAGACGACACCTAAGGACGTAAACGTTAATGGACAAATCGTGTCTTAAGAGGCCAATGGAGCTGCAACAAGGTAACGGGGCGTCCATCAAGCGATGGTCACCGTCTGAGGATTGGTCATGCTTGTCATCAGAAGGCGACGCACACAAATCTCCCCCCACTGGCCGCTGTCGTAATCGGACTCAACCGTCAAGAGGCCCGTCTGTCTCTGAAGGAGATGGCGGTTGTTCCATACAGACACACCACTGTCCGGTCTCTGTGTCTTTCTTTTCTCCCTCAGCCCTTTCAGGAAATGGGGATGGGGAAGCAGAGGGAAAGATGGGAGTGAGGGACCGCAGGGTTCGTGGCCTCGAGGCGTTTTGAGCACAAGCGCTAGATTTGACGACGTGGGTCAACAGTTCTGAGGAGAACAGGAAGTGTGGGCGTGCCTTGCATTCGAGTGTGCAGTGTGCCAGATTCACGCCTTCACATGAATGCAGACTCCCGCGCACGACTGTCTACAGAGGACGGACGGACCGAAGGACAGGACGGTGAGGACACTGACATTAGACAGACGGACAGAGAGAGACAGACAGACAGACGAGACAGGAGAGAGAGAGAGAGAGGGGGGGGGCAGACAGACAGAT
This sequence comes from Conus betulinus, assembly GCA_016801955.1. Classification (NCBI taxonomy): domain Eukaryota; kingdom Metazoa; phylum Mollusca; class Gastropoda; order Neogastropoda; family Conidae; genus Conus; species Conus betulinus. The sequence goes on along the minus strand of JADBJO010000542.1, from coordinate 237,966 downwards.
ACAGACAGACAGGCTGGCAGACACCAGACAGAACAGACAGACAGACGGATATACACACCACACACACACAACACCACAACACACAACAGACAGGAACCCTCGAGAGAACAGACCAGGGATAGAGAGAGGAGAGGGAGAGAGAAGAGAGAGAGAGAGAGAGAGAGAGAGAGGAGAGAGAAGACGATGTGCTGAATCATGCGGAATGCGGACAGGAAAGTCTTACAGATCTCCGGGGCACATGACTTTTTTCAAACAAGAGACTCCACACGGCAGACATTCCGGTAGAATTTATCAATGAAAGATTTGTTGTCAGGTTTGATAAAGTCAAGGTCAGAATTAGGTTAGGGTTAAGTTTAGGGTAAGGACTGCGGTCAGGTTCAGTTAGGTTAGGGTCAGGGTGCGCCGCAGCTGGTAGCCTTTCCGGTTCTTTTATCAATGTTCCCCAGCACGCTGGCAAGTGCAGAAGGGAAAAACAATGGAATCCATTTTCCAGCCTTCGAGGTACCCTGACAATCCCCCCCCACCCCCCACCCTCTCATTTTCTTTCACACAAACACACCCCACCCCCCCCCCCCCCCACCCCCCCTCCTTGCCTCACTCACTCACGAACACGTCCCCCTCCTTCTCCATCCCACTTTTTCTCTTAACCCCTCTTGTTTTTTCAAGTAATCATGTGTATAACTTTTCACATTCATTTTATTGGCTTTTAATGTATGCCTATGGTTTTCCCTTATAACATCTTTGCTATGTGTCTTCGCCTAGCCTCTTCTTTACGGCCATCTCTTTTCACTTACAGCGCATTATCATTGCACGGAAACACACCTGCTTCTTTAGTCTTGTATCATTTGTAATTCGTTTCGCACTGGACTGCCCCACTCAAGACTGTGAATAGATGGCAAAAAAAAATCAATCAACTGTGGTTATCTATTATCCTCGTATAAAGAATTTCAACCAAAGAAATTTTCAAACTGATCTACTGGTGTGTCCTTCCATTCTCTCTTCTCCCTCTATTCCATCTCTTTCTCTTGCACAGTCTCCCCCTCCCTCCTTTGTTTTCCAACCATCTTTCCCCTCCCCCCACCTCTCTCTCCTTTTCCTCCCAACACCTCCGCCCCCCCCCCCCCCCCCCCACCCCCCTTCACACCACACACACACACACACACACACACCACACACCACTTCTCAGTTTCCAATCCGATTTTTAACATCTACACCCAATCGAACATAGAAGACACAAAGGTGGGGTGGGTGAGGGGTGTAAAGCACCGCAAGGGACTGAGAGAAGAGTGGACCATCTCTCTCTCTCTCTCTTTTCCCGCTTTTCTTTTTCGTTTTTTTTTTTTTTGTCTCCATCTTCTCTCTCTCTCTCCACCTCTCTCTCTCTCCGATCCCCTCTCTCTCCTCTTTCCCCTCGGTTTTCCTCACTCCCCCTCCGTCTCAAACACCCTCATCTCAGAACTCTCTCTCTCTCTTTCGTCTCTTCCCCACCCACCCCCCTCCCCCCCTTTTCGGTTTTATGAGTGGTATTGTCGTAGTGATCGCACACAACAGACACTCCAAACATACAGACGCGCGGCGCGCGCGCGCACACCCACACACACCCACAACACACCACACACACACAACCACATACACACAGAGGAGGGGGGGGAGTTCGGGGGGGTCATATCAAGCATTGAACATCCAACGAACATCAAAACAAAACAAAACAGAACATAAAACACAATCATACGTCGGTTTACATATTTGTTTTGTTTTTGCTTCTATCCTTTTTTTATTTTTCTATTTCTTTGTTCTTCTTTTATTTATGTTTTTTTTTTTGTCTTTCCAGTATGGTGGAGCGAATGGCCCAATCACTTTTTGTTTTTACCGTATACTCAGGCTGTGTAAATCAGCGTGTTTTGTCTTCTAAATGCTAGGTCTGGGCCCCCTGGGTTCGGTGTTTTTTGTAATGGGTATAGAGTGGCCCTGCAACAATTTGCCACCAAGCATTCGCCCAACACACAACATCAAACAGATTAGATGTAGGATACGACGATGTGTGGTAGTGAGGTGTGCTGGAGAGCAAGTGGAGTTAGGGGAAGGAAAGGGGTGTGGGGCATGTTGGAGAACTCTTTCGTCGTCGTCCTCCTTCACACGCACACGCACACACACACACACACCCTCACACACACACACACACACACACACACACACACACACACACACACACACACATACACACACACATACACACACACACACACACCACAAACACACTCATCTCCCTGTGGGGCACTGAGCATTTCCAACAGCACAGTCTGCAATGTTGTGTGTGTCAGGCCTATCATGCTTTGATGGATCCCGTTACCGGTATAAACATACATGTCGAAAATATCCACGAAATGTCGCCTGGCTGCTACGTGTGTGTGTGCGTGTGTGTGTGTGTGTGTGTGTGTGTGTGTGTGTGGTGCGCGCGCGCGTGCGTGCGTGCGTGCGTGCGTGCGTGCTTGTGTGTGTGTGTGTGTTTGTGTGTGCGTGTATGTGTGTGTGCGTGCGTGCATATGTGTGTGCATAACAGGGCGCATCCGTGGGCAAGAGAGTGCTGCACTACAGTGCACGGTAAACATGATGTCTGCATCTTCTTTCAATCGTCTGACACACGGAAAGTGTACATCACACACAGGCTGCTTTGCTGCATTGCGCTCCACGTGCGACACGTTTGGAGGCAGTCCCTCTGCATAAATCAAACAAATAAGCCCCAAAGAACACCTACTCGCTCCTTTTCTCGTATTAATCACCTGCTTGTTTTCTTCAGACAGGTGCTTTAAGGAGTAATTGACCAGTGGTATGTGTGCGGATCGACGAATAAAAAGACAGAGAAAAAAAAAGGAAGGAAAGAAGACAGATTAAAAAAAAAAAAAAAGGAACAACAACAACAACAACAAAGCAAGAAACAAAAGAAAAGGAAGCTAGAAATACTGATG
>JADBJO010000542.1:225000-232500 GCA_016801955.1 Conus betulinus | reverse complement strand
CACGGTCCCATCGCCCATCACAGACTGACTGGCTTAAAACAGGAATTCATCACACAATCGCACGACGGATGAGCTTTAAAACAGGAATTTTATCGGACACCGATGCAGGCCCGGACGGACGTTTAGGAGCGGGCCGCAAATGAGTATCAGCTGTCCCGCCGAATTCATCATCCGTGGCTCTAATGGCTGCTAGACCAAAGCCCGCAATCTCCATTTGCTTTTCTTTCCCTTCCCAAACCTTTTCTTTTTTTACTTTTTTTTTTTGTTCTCTTTTTTTTTTTTTTTTCTTTTTTTGTTTTTTTTTTTTTGTCCTTTTCTTTCTCCTCGGGGTTCCTTTCTTCCCAGCCCTTTTGTTTTTTTTTTTTTTATTTTTTCTCTTTTTTTTGAGATGTTTTTTTCTTTTTTTTTTTCTTTTTTTTTTTTCCTTTTTTTTTTTTTTTTTTTTTTTCTCTTTTTCATTTTTTTTTTTTCTCCATTTGCTTGTCTTTTATTCCTAGGAAATTTTTCAAAATTCACGAAACGCACACGTGCAACCACTTTCAGTAGATCAGAGAGGGATCGCAAGATTTGGTTCGTGCATGTCACAAAGCATGTTTGATTGAACGTGGAACACAGCTGGAAAGTGGGAAAAAGAGAGAGAAAGAAAGAAAGGAAGGAAGGAAGAAAGAAGAAACAAAGGAAGAAAAAACGCGTTTGCAGTCCTCACCTGAAATATGGTAGGTCTCTCTCTCTCTCTCTCTCTCTCTCTCTCTCTCTCTCTGATGTAAACGCTTTGTCTTTATCAAGCTGAGACGGAACGGCTACGTGACTGAACGCACTCACCAAGGAGTGAAAGAATCCTGGGGCCCACGGTTTAAATCTTCTACAAGGAAGATTCTTTTCCTTTCTTCCCTCTCCGCCGTACCTGAAGCAGAAGTCAGAGCGCTGGTGTTTCGGAGTTAAGTCAGTGAAACCGAGCCCAAGAAAAGAATCCACGGGCAACAAGGGCATAGTTTTCCATGGCAAACTTTGGTTGAAAAATCCACGAACAAATAAACTCAACATTTACGGATATGAATAACAACAGCAACAACAAAAGCCACCGCTACTCTTGTCTTTAACTACCCATCTCCCCCTTTACCACCACCACCATCCCCCCCTCACCCCTCTCTCTCTCTCTCTCTCTTTTTCTCTCACACACGCGCGCGTGCGTGCAAGCGTACACACACACACACACACACACACACACACACACACACACACACACACACACACACACACACACACACACACACACACACACATTAATCAAGCCGGCCTGAGAGAGAGACATACAATGCAGTTTTGGTCAGGAAATAATATAAACTACACTTTCAGATACACATCAATCAAAATCGATGAAATCGACTGTTTTCCCGGTCTCCCTCCCCCATCTGAAAACATTACAGTTAGGGGGAAACAACGACGGCAATGGCAATCAAAACAGGAGAAAGATAAAAAGAGGCCACGGTCTTTCAGTTAACGCTGATTCAATGACAGAGTACAGTGTTCGCCCTCAAACACTGCAGCTTCAAATCCTGGCGGAGTCCTCATCAAAACTGCCGTTTTCGCAGACCGATTTAACGTGCTGTTATTCTGACGGTATGTATGTGGCTTACTGTAAGACTGGTCCCCCAATCCCATTCAACCAGGATTGTTATTATCCCTGTCTGCCATATAACCTTAAGCGGATATGAACCTAAAACCGGAATGTAACATCTTACGTCTTTTGGTTGATTCCATTCAAGTTTAAAGCCAACACCAAAAAGACTCGGTAAAACTTTACTGGAGTCGTTTTTGGTCAACATCCATTTGAAGTGATATGGCAGACGGGGATAACCGTTCCAAGAGAGAGAGAGAGAGAGATTGGGAGGAGGAAGGGGGGGGGGGGGCTATTTTTGCACTGAAACCACCACAACGACAACACAATAACATGGGCAGTGAAATGCAAACATCTATGTAGCACGGCAGAAGGATTCGAACTCGCTGCCACCATAGCGGCAGATCGTGGTTTTGTTTGTTTTCATCCCATTGTCATCATATGACGTTATTATTTCAGTGTTATTGTATCCTTTAATTTTATTATTTATACATTGATTTACCTTTTTTATACTGATATTGATATTTCACTCAATCATTTATTTTTCACAAAGTCGCTTATCTCCCCCTCACGCCTTCCTTTCCATGTGCAACGACAGTTCCAGAGCCGGCGCTCCAAAGAAAGCAGTCAATGCCAGGTCGCCATGAGACACTCCACCAGAGAAGACACTGCTGGGTATTGTTTTGTTCTATTCCAACGCAGGCAAAACCACTGCACCTACTACCCAATCCCCAGCCCTGCCCCTCCCATTCACGACAGTTCAAGTTACAGTAATAAGAAACTGTCACCACGTGCGGGCTAGACTACACATACAGTGCCCCGTCTACTAAACCATAAAACCACAATGCCCAGGGTTTACAACAACAAAAGAAAAAACAAAAAACAAACAGGAAAAGAAAGGATAAATCATTATGAAAAGCCTTGGGAAGAGGATTTCACTGACAAGACTGACGACAGCCAACTGTTTGTCACGGAGACAGCGTGAGTGAGCGTCCACCTCTGGAGATGGCCGCTACACTGTTTACACACTGACAGTCCGTACGAACTGTCCGACCCCCGTAGGCTTCGGTACGCATTCGCCACATACATAGATACACATGGACAGGAGTAGTAACCTCATCTTTCGTAGTTTGAGTTCCGCGGCAGATGCAGAAGGCATTCACCTCTTCCTGTTGACCTGATTGACTCTGTGTCTGCTCCCCTGTTCACACGTTGGCCGTCTGTTTATCACACTTCACTGGTACAAGTGTCAAATGAAGGTACAAAGCCTACGTGCAGGCAGTGGGTAGACCTTACTGAACAGCGGACAACGAGAAGCTTACACAAGTGGTAACCCAAGAGGGCAGCCCAGCCAACTGAACAGTTCTCGCACTCGGGAGAGGTTAGTGACCTGCGCAATCGACCAGGACTCCAACAAAGAAAAATAAGTCAAAAAAAGAGGTGAGATACTTTTCCTGTCCTATCTGTTTCTTTGGATGCAGGCAGGAAACTGTAACTGAGGTCACCACAAGAGCAGGGCATAAACGGCCACAGACTTGGACAAAGTTGCTTAATAATCATGGAAGGTGGGTATGAGGCTATGGATTTCTTTTCTTTTTCGATATGACTGCGTGGAACTCTTACTACTCGATCATATATATTGGCGACAACCAGGCCCGAAGGATGTAGACTCCTGCAGTAACGCAATCACTGAATGGAAGACGGTGACGGTAACAACAGCACCAGAGTGGGTATTTTTTCTTTTCTTCTTTTTTTTTTTTAATGTTGATATATGATTGTTGTCGAGATTAAAACAAATGAATAAAGAAAACTAATTATAAGAAGGAGAAGGCCAGTCCATGAGATTTCTTCTCTGACCTCTCGCTGTGAAAGAGAACACTTAACATTTTATTACTACACTTGAAGTGAATTTTAAACGGGAAGGGGGGGGGGGGGGGGGGGGGGGACGAAACAGACAATGTCGTTCAAACGTTTTTCTTATTCATCTTTGTCACTTTGACTAAACTGTGTGTTCAAACTTCTCTGCTAGTCATCTTTTGCCTCTTTAATTCAAATATATTATGCACAGAACGTGTCGGGCTTCGTGACTCGCCAAAAGTCTGTAACCCTTCTTCCGATTGGTACTTTGTTGCAACCGCCATTTTCTGGCTACTCATGTTCGCTGCGTGTTGTGGAACTTGTAATGAGCAGTGCTTGGACAGATCCATAGCCTTGTCGCGCGCTTTCATTCGCCGAGACCTGATGCGAAACGACGGCGAGTTGACACGGAATCATGCACAGACTGTATGATTAGCGGCTGCAGGGAGTACTGACTGAACTGCTATTTGCCCCTGTTGGCGTGGTGATTATCCCCAGCGCGGGAGGAAACTGGATCCGATATAAAAGACACACACACCGCACTCCCCGCCCTCCTCTTTAAGTTCCTTTTTTTATTCTCCACTTGTTTTGTCTTTTTTTTTTTGTTGTTTCTGTTTCTGTTAGTTGCTCTCTCTCTCTCTCTCTCTCTCTCTCTCTCTCTCTCTCTCGTTTCTTTCCGGTTTCATTGCATTCTTGCATTCCTTCATTCCCTCCTCTCTGTGTGTTCTCATTTCTTTCAAGTTGTATCGCCATTAGAAGGGAGTAAGACATATAATATATGCAGAGAAGGGAGATCTCTTAACTATCTCCTGCAGTGGGAGCCTTTCTTGTTTGCAACATACTGGCGGGCCTGTTTGTTGTCGTAGGGATTGCGGGGGGTAAGGATTTCGGTGAAAAGCTATAAATGCTCGCTGCTGAGAGCTTGGAGTCTTAAGCAGATCGTTAGGTATGTCTCTGAACCAAACCAACAAACGAAAACCACCACGATACGCACGAGTTCACGATGCTCACACAAACACCTGCCCTCTCTCTCTCTCTCTCTCTCTCTCTCTCTCTATCTCAAACGCATGCACGCAACCTCATATGCGCGTTGAAACAACGTGTGCCTAAACAAAGTAAGCTGCCCGTAGCTCCGTTCTTATCGAATATGGAAAGGAATCTAACTGCAAAATAATCCTCTTCATGTTTACAACACTACTGATTTTCTTTTCAACTCCCTCGCATCATCCTCAGGCTGCTAGAACAGTTACAGACTGTCAATATGAAGTCTTCGGAAAGAGGAACGGAAAGACATCACAATCCACCCAGCCTCCCCCGCCCCTAAAAGACATATAAAACTACAAGCTTGTTGAGAAATTTGAAATCGTTGCTTTATTCAATCAGCTCTATTCGGGTTTTTTTTTCTTTTTGTTTGTTTGTTTTTTTATTTAAAGGTCACCGCAATTGGCTATGAAGACCAACAACTTTCAACCGAGCAATGTCTTGAAATGCAGTACATAACCAAATCCGCTTCTCCTCTCAGTGCATTATACGATAAGAAAAAGACGCACATGTTTGATCTTATCGTATTTTTGTAAACTGCTTCACACCTTTTATCGAGTTATAGTGTGCTTCATTCCACATTTCAAAATTTTGTCCCGGGTTTTGCTAGCGGGTTTTTTCTTTCCAGATAACATTCAAAAAGGGGCTGGTACACTGCGCTCTATTTGACTGGTGTTATTCCTAACATTCGCTGCCTGAAAAAAGTGCCTAACAGACGACCGTTAACAATTATTCTGTCAATTTTCAATGTTTATGTTGCCCTTTTCTTCCATTTAATGACCATCCGCGTCACCTGAAATGCCAGAGAATCTGACACTTTTCTGTGCCATTTTTCTACATTTACTTATCCGACTTTCCACACCTCCGTACGTTTCCAGTGTACTATGTACAAGCACAAGTAACTATGCAGTGCCAAATTATATTCGGCTCTTTTTAACACAAATCGTGACTGTTCCGCTCAATATCACTTCAAATGTACACGTTCCATTCGTATGTATTCCTAATGTGCATCAGGCGGTCCCACCACTTTCAATGTACACTGCGCCAGTTCTGTTCCTATACATTTCCGAATCACATTGTGCCGATTGAATCGGGGTACATGCCCAGTGTATATAAAGCCGGTTTCGTCTTCACACATTTCTTGAGTACATCATACAGGTCCTTGCCGGTCCCGTAAATACATATCCGATGTATATCATGCAGGGTTGTTCAGTATGTTTCCCATGTGTATCATGCGGATCCCATCAGATGTTTTCAATGTATATCGCAGCAGCTCATGATCATAATCATATACCCAGTGCTCATCACGCCGATCCCGTAAGTTTAAGCATTTCCAATATGCTGAGGGTAATTCTATGTCTTAGGTTATCAGACCGGTTCCATGAGATGTTTCCAGTGTAACTGTATCGACGCGCTTCCACCAGTGTATGTTCCGAATCTTCACCACACTAGTTCCAATTGTGTACATTTTCAATGTATATCATGGCGGTTCTACCACTATACTGTTCATTAGCATTAGTTTCCAATGTAGCGTGTTCCACTAGTGGGACATTTACAATACACGCTAAACTGTTTCCCTCAGTTTTATGTACACCATGTTGTTTCGTCGGTGAGATATCCAGCGCCAAGTTACCGACCAGAGTGTTGAATCTCTAAAGGAATAAAGAAGGCAAACAAACCATCATGGCAGGAAGCTCTCGACTTATCACACAGATTCCAGAATTTCAGTCATATACAATGTACATTATGCCGATTTCGTAATTTCTATCACGCAGCTTCCAGCAATATAGTTACATCCGTTGAGCCGATTTCGTCAGCTTATTTTCAATGGTATAATTATGTTTTCAATGTATACTAGCCCGGTTCCATATTCCAAGATTCATCACCGTATATCTTACCAATGTACGTTGCACCGGTCCGGTAAATTAGCCCTATATCCAATATATATCTATATATATATATATATATATATATATATATATATATATATATATATATATATATAGTAAGTACCATCGGTTCCTGAAGAAGCCTTTTGGCGAAAGCTTGGATTAAAAAAAATGAACTCCGTGGGCGGTGTTGACGATTTATTGTTCATCAATATATATATATATATATATATATATATAATATATATCATGCGGTTCCAATGCTATAATCGTTCTTCCAGAGTTTACCATGGCGGATCCGTTTGTGAACAAGTGATATCATTGTGTATCATTTTACATAGGCACTGGGTGGTTACACATGCTTTTGTCAACGTGCCCCCCCCCCCCCCCCCAAAAAAAAAAAAAAAAAAAAGACCCGGGACTTTTGAGCAGTTTTGTCGACGGTGAACACGCACACGACAGAGAATGGTGATCAATAATAGACCATGTTTATTCATGTCGTCATCTTTCTCAATGCCCCATCTTCAAGCGTCACCAGATGTGGACGTGGGCATTTTTCCAGATGTGTCTCCTTTCGTGTCCCTTTCCCCACGGAGGACAATTCCCGCTGGTGTCACATGAAATGTCTGATTAGCGTGTGGAGTGTAGACTATCATTTCGTCTGATCTCACTTGTATCAACTAACTCTTAAAAAGTCCTAAGTTCACGAACTTTTAATCGTTCAGGGGCACAGAACCTAACTGTCCCAGTGCAATTTCTCTCATGTTAGCTTTCTTTCTCTTCTCGCTTGCCACAGCTTGAAGAACGCGTGGCCACGAAACACACTGCGACATATATCCCCAAGAAAAGTCTACAAAACGTGAAGACAAGACACAATCATAGACAGAAAACAAAAAAGGACTAAACGAACAATAATGGCGTTAAGTCATGACACTGTCGCTCTCTCTGCTGGGAATCCAGCGAGAGGAATTTCACGCAGAAATGCGTGTTCCGACGTGAGCCTGAAGAAGGAGACATAACCGCATAATCCTTTCCACCTGTCCTGTTTCTGCCGTCCCTGTCTATCATGAAATGAAATGAAGTCAAATAACACGA
>JADBJO010000542.1:192500-207500 GCA_016801955.1 Conus betulinus | reverse complement strand
TCATATCATTGGCTGATTTGGCCGTGGCGGCCGAAGACTCCCGGAGTTAAAATGAGGGTCTAATCGGTTGTCCAGGAGCAGGCCCGCGATGGGTTCGGCGATATGATTATGGTCGTTTAGTGGGCCCTTCATACCCATACTTAACTGACCCGACAGCCTGCCCGCGCCACACTGACCCCTGGCCCTCGATGGACAGGAGGCCTGTGTGTGTGTGTGTGTGTGGAGCTGGACATGCGTCGCACCTGTTCAGTTTTTGTTGTCTTCCACAAACTAGTTGCCTTGTTAGCTCTTCTCGTTAAAAAAAAAATGCTGCTGGAGATGGTGATGTCGAAGTTCTTTTTTTTTTTTTCTCGAGGCGTCTTGGTCACCACCGTGGGAAGACCCGGGGATTCTTTCTGGCAGAAACAGTACCATCACTTGAAAGTGTAGTACGCCTACTTGTAAAGAAATTCTTGTTCTATGTATTTCCTCATCTCTGCCACTTTCTTTCTATCTAGACATCTTTTTTTTTTCCTCCCAGTTTGGTTAATCTTCCTTTGTTACTTTCTGGTTTACCGGTCCATTTAACCGTTGATTCTCCATCCAGTTCTCTGTAGTTTTTCTCTTTCTGGACTTGATAACTAGACACGTTGATTCAGCTATTGTGGCAATCTATAAGATGGACCACCTCTGACTAAGTCGTGTTTGAGTGTACGAGAGATATTGTATTCAAACGGAACAAAATAAAATAATGGGGAAGTGCAAACGCAGAGAAAGAATTCAGTCATAATATAATTGATTTAGGAAAGTTTTGGAGTGGTTTTCGTTTGTCGGATAAGAACTCAAGAATTCACGTAGTTAATGCCAGCTCACAGTTGTGAGATGAGGAATGATCATCAATGTAATGAAAAGATGCGCCTGGTTTCCATCATCAATTTTGAAAAACGAGGAGATTTTCTAAGATAGATATTATATTACAGCAACAGCTGCAGCTGTTTCTACTTCTGTTACTATTACTCCTACTGCTTTAACTGCAGCTGCTGCTGCTCCTACTACGACTTCTACTATCGCCACAACATTGCTGTGACAGCTACTACTTCGTCCTCATATCTGTTGTTCCAACTTGCCACAAAACAAAGAGTTAATCTGGCGCTAACGGTCGCTTCAGACCAATACAGTTACTCCATGTTTGCGCATTAGCTGTTTCAAAAGGTGTCCCGCGTGGCATTTATAAACCAGATGACGTTTGTAAAGGCGACGAAAATACATATTTGATTCTGGAAATGTCTGTCAAGATTTACAGAACATTCGGGTAAACACAAAGGTCAACTCCTAGATCAGTGCCGTTGACCTCCCTGACAGTATTCCACCACCAAAATTTCGCGTCGTTTCTGGATTCAGATTTACCGTAGTCCATTTTCTTTACTCTAAACCATGGTAACTCGCACGTAGCGCAATCTATTTGGAGACACAAGCTTTGGAATCACGGTTGCTTTGACGTAACATGAAGTCGGCAATTTTAGCTTCTGGGAACTGCACTCAACGGTGATTACAATGTTGGAGCGCCTGCCGAATACATTCTCCTTTGGTAATCCGAATGGAAAATGGCGAGTTTAATACTTCCTGCCACGCATGTGCGCTCTGAAAGTCCAGAGCTCTTTTGGGGGGGGGGGGGGGGGGGGGGGGGGGGGGAGGGGAGGGGGCAGTGTAGACCAGCAGTATTCTAATAGCCTTTACGACGTACATTACCTACGTAAAGTATATTTCAAACAGTGGCTTCAAATTATGATCTCAGGTAAAACTATCAGTAACGACAACCTACTTCACGAAATAAACGACGTAACATGTCATTTATGATGCTTTAGAATACATGAAAATGAATTAAGCTTAGAGCCAAGTTGAAGTTACAAACGATGCAAAATTTGGGCGTAAAACTGCATAAAAGGTTTACGCCAGTGATCTTTCTTTCTTTTTCTTTCTTTCTTTCTGCGTACGCAGGCTGATACTCGTGCGGACACTGCCTGTATAGACAGGCAGTGGAGTTTTGTGTGTATGACCGTTTTTTATCCCGCCATTAAGGCAGCCATACTCCATCTTCGGGGAAGGAGCATGCTATGTGTAACGTGTCATCCATACCAACGGCAAAACTGGCCTTCTCTTCCGAAAGTTGGGAATGGGATTTTTACGTGAGTGCAAGATGTGCGTGCGTTCGTTCACACACAGAACTCGGTTTATAGTCTCATTCGAAGGACTGTATGGGGAATGGAGTCAAAACCAATGTTAACATCCGAGGGAAAAATCCCCCTGCACCGAAATTCGTACCCGCAACCCCAGAATCACCAGTCCGGCGCTCTGCCAACTGAGCTATTCCGGCCCCCATGCCACTGATCAAGGCTTAAGTGCAAAAAAGCTTCCAGAAGGTTCCCCTGATTGATTATAGAATGTTCCTCGCATCTCGATCGACTATTCCACGTCACGGTTCTCGTCTTTCTAAAACAAGGCCGCGCCTTCCGATTTGCTAGGCTACGCCAGGTTTTAGGATTTCTGATTTAATAAACCACAAGTGACTGGGGTTTGGGTCCAAACAGTGACTTGTTACTTTTTCTGGAGTGTAGGGAAATGTCCTGCTTTGGGACCGTGGTATCGGGGATCCTATGAAGACTGGACCACCAGACTCGACCTTTCTCCGTTTGGACCCGAGTCTGGCGAGAGACTGGAACCAGCCCTCGTCATTCGCAAAGTTTTCATCTTCATTTTCATCCCGGTGACGGCCACAAACGACCTGCTGATTAATCTGCCGCTTTCTGGGTTACATCTATGGAAAAGTCTTTCAAACAAACGGACAAGACCTATGCCACGAAGTCAGAATAAAAATGGTCTAACCCTATGTTATTTTTGTCAGAGGGATACTACTTTTGCTTTTTCGCCCGAAAAAAAAAAAAAAAAAAAAGTTGATCCTGGCACGTCCTAGCATACTATTTGGCCCAGAATAATTAGGAAAAAAGAAAATTTTCTGGCTACAGAAGGGGAATGAAGGAGGAAGGGGGAAGAGATGGATACATTTACCAACCTAATCTAACTACCTGGGAAGGGGGAAGAATCTGGGAAGGGGAGAATGATACCTTTACCTACCTATTGTTTCACCTATTTGCGATGCTTAAGATTTAGAAAGTGCCGTGCTTGACTTGAAGGAGCCAGGGGTGTCAGCCGCCACTGCAGTATCGGGCTGCTCATTCCAGTCGCTGATGGCACATGGCATAAAGAAGAGGCGTTGTCGACATCTGTTTCAGCACCGGGTTCGACAAATCTGATGACTCCTTCGCGCCCGCAATGGACCGAGCGCAGCTGATGTTGGTATGGCTCACCGCAGCCTTCAGCCTTTTACGCCCATTGGTGTCTTCAAAAAAACGCGACCTGGATTCTTCACCGCGTTAGTCCTTCTCGCTCCCTTCCACTCAGAGACCCCGCTATCTTCACGTGAGGTCTCCAGGCACGGCTGAACTGTTCTCTTCAACACACGCACACACACACACACACATTCACGTACAGCCATACCCAGCCTACACAAAGAACTCGTGATGTAAACACACCCTATTGTACCAGGTACCACCCCTCTTCCCCTCTTTCACTCGCTTATCTCCCCCGAATCCACCCATTTAATCCCGCCTGCTCCTCCCATCTCCTCCACCTTCCTTACCACAACGTAGAAAAGAAAAGAAGGGAGGGAGAAGGAAAAAAAAAAAAAGAAACCTCCAGACGCTGTCATCTTTGACGAGGCATCCTACTCGCGCTAGGTATGTCTGAACCTCCACGTGCATGTAGATACGCGATGTATCTTTTGTTATTTAGTATTATATTTATTAACACTACAAAGAGTTTGCAGACAGAGAGAGAAAGCAGATTTTTGGTAGAGGCAGCTGTTTATGATGAGTTTAATTATTACCAACTCTTATCAGTTTGTTCAATGTAGATAGACAGATGGATGGATGGATGGATGATCAGTCTGTCTATTTAAAATCAGGCAGTTTGTTCAATGTAGATAGATAGATGGATGGATGGATGGATGGATGAATGATCAGTCTGTCTATCTATTTAAAATCAGGCAAATAGCATCTATCTATCTTTATGTATCTATCAGGAAAATAGCATCTATCTATCTTTATGTATCTATCTAAAATCAGGAAAGTAGCATCTATCTGTCTGGGTATCTATCTATCTAGAATCAGGAAAGTAGCACGACATCGGGGTGTTGCTTATGTGTCAGAGATAGGAACTTGAGACAAAACCAACCAAATGCTCTCCAGCTCTGGAATACATGACTCTGACCTTAATCAGCGTCTAATCCCAGCAATTCTAGCCCTATCCCTATCATTTAAAATCTTTGAAATACAAAAGAGAAAGAAGAAGAAGAAGGGAAAGCAGAAGAAAGTAAAAAAAAGGAAAGAAGGAAAGAAAGAAAGAAGGAAAGAAAGAAACAAACTAACAAAAAAGAGAGACAGAAACAAGGAAAGAAAGAAAGAAAAAAAAGAAAAAAAGGAAGGAAAGGAGGAAGAAAGAAGACACATACACCTTCATTGATACGTTGTGACCTTTACTTCCTGCACTGGGTTGTCATCTCTTTTCACCGTGCAGTCTTTAAAGGTAAGAACAACATCCGCCGAACGCAACGACTTCAGTTGTCACTGCTGTAATCACGGCCGAGGTATTATTAGTAGGCTAATTACACCTCTTGCGTCAGATATAAACGAACAAATGAATGTCATATCCAGCTTATTTGAACAGAATAAAAATCGATATGGCAATCACGATGTCACACAGAAGCAAATAACCAAATAACCTACCTGATCTTGTTTGTTTGTTGTTTGTTCTGTTTTGTTTTTGTGTTTATGTTTCTTTGTTTGTTTGTTTGTTTTTTTGTCTGTCTGTCTGTCTGTCTGTCTGTCTGTCTCGAAGATATAATCACTACAGCACGACCATTATAGCTTCAAAATGAATACTTCTACACTACCATAATAGGAACTGGATGAAACAAGTGTTAAGGAGTAGAAAAAAAAAAACAAACAAAACAAAGGGAGTAGAACAACTTTAAAGAACACCGACGCGGGCAAGAAGCCGGAGAAGGCAGGTATCTAGAACGACATTATTAGCAACACTGACGTCGGCAAATCTCGCTCCCTTTCTCTCAAGAACCTTCACACACACACACACACACACACACACACACACACACACACACATTACATAAACACACACAGTTTACACACCTATATACATACATAATTTGCCAACTAATACCCCAGCCGTGTGTGCGTATGTGTGTGTGTACACGCATGCATACGCACACTCGCACATGTACACATATTCTCTCTCTCTCTCTCTCTCTCTCTCTCTCTCTCTCTCTCTCTCTCTCTCTCTTTCAAACACACGCGCGCACTCTCAAACTCATCTCTCTCTCTCTCTCTCTCTCTCTCTCTCTCTCTCTCTCTCTCTCTCTCTCTCTCTCTCTCTCTCTCTCTCTCACACGCATACCAAACACAAGAGAAGAGAAAGAGACAGAGACTAATAACAGACAAAGCAGACTACGGACAGACTGGGGGAGAGAGGGGGAAAAAAAAAAGACAAAAAAGAAAATAAAAAGACAAAAACACACCAACTAGGTGGCGGGTCGCGCCCTCAGACCTGGAACAAGCGGCCGACAACAGACCCGACCGACCGACCAAGTGGTAGAGGTGGAGGTTGGGGTTGGGTGGGGGTGCCTAGGAGGAGGAGGGGAGGGTTAGGCGACAAGTCTGCAAGTCTCCAGCCCCGTCCTGCACGGTGCACACACACAAAGGGGCCTGTCACCTCCCCTCAGCCCCACCTCGTCAAGCAGGAGACGGCCAGCCGCTGCCCCGAAGGACCTCCCGTCTGGGCGCCGCCCCACACCACTTGCTGTGCGACTGGCTCGTGGTGGGTTACAGCTCGGGCGCGTTCAATCGGCACTGCTTTGCCGCTACTTTTTGGCTTGTTTCTTTCGTTTTGCTTTGTGTGTGTGTGTGTGTGTGTGTGTGTGTGTGTGTGTGTGTGTGTGTACTACACGTGTCGTTTCGCTGGTCCCTAGGAAAGTTTTTAGTTTGAAACGGCATTTGCTTTTTGGCCAATGGTTTTCTGAGAGGTATGAAATGTAGACTGTTCCAAAATAGAATGGCACCCAGATGTGCTTTCACACAGCCTACGCAACATTTTCCTCTTAGTTCCTACCTTTTTACTACTTGCGTCAAATTGAACTTCCTGTTCCTGACTGTGTTTACCTGTTGTGCATTCCTACTTATTTTACCTCTCCCTAGTTGTTCATACCCGTTCTCCACCCTTCCTACCTGTTCCAACTCATTCAGACATTGTCCCTCTTCTTTCCTGCACGTTCCTTCCTTTCCTTTCTCTTTCTGTCCCACCTTTTCCCTGGCTTTCTTTTATCTATTTAGACCTTTTCGTTACACTTTCCCCCACTTTTACTTTTCTTTACCTTTTTTTCTAATTTGTTTATACCTTTTCTCACTTACTCCTACATTTTCCCCTTTCTTTCCCACGTTTTTATACTCGCCCCTATCTTTTCCTTCTGGTTCATGTCTCTTTTGTGACCTCTTCCAGATTGTTCGAACCGTTTCCTACTTTTCTATGCTCCCACCCCCTACCCCACCCCTTGTCCAAACCTTTTCTATCTACTCAAACTTGTTCCTACTTGTGTATGTCTTGTCCTTATTCAAAATTTTTCTTCTTAATAAAACCTTTCCCCACCTTTTTCTACATTTGTTTTTTTTCAACTTTTCCAGACTGCTGTAATTTTGTTCATACCTTTTCCTACTTGTTCATTGCTTGTCCTGCTTTTCTTTCTTTGTTCCTACTCGTTCGTATCATGTGCTAACTTTTCATATCATTTCCAACTGTTTCAGATATTTTTTCCTGCGAATCGTACCTCGTCCTACGTGTTCGCACCTTGCCATGTTTGCTTCGACGTGTTCATTCCCACACTCAACTTGCTCTCATCTGTTCACTTCTTCCATCTTGCACATATTTCACCCTGCATGTACCCACAGATTTTCACCTTTTCTTCTTGGCTCTGACCAGTTCATACGGTGCCCTACTCATTCTAACCCATTCCCAAGGTTTACTATTTGTTCATACCTTGCCCTGTATGTTCCCATAGACTCCTGCCTCTTCCTGCTTGCTTCTTCCTTTTCATGGCCGAAGCACGTAACATGGCTGGCTGAGCAAGAAAGGTTGCAATGGTGGTGACAACAGGCACGCGCGGAAGACAAGTCGTTCGACCCCCCCCCCCCCCCCCCCCCCCCCCCCCCCCCCCCACGACACGACGCCACTGCCGACTGCAAGCTGACACCATGACAGCATGACAGGGCACCGTTACTATACGACTCCTAAAACACTGGTCACCATGGCACACACCATCAATATACGATGCTTAGTTTTTTCGAAGTCCGAGGCGTAGACGTCATGCTTCCGTGAGCGAAACTGATAACCATTTTTCTTCCAATGCCACAGTGCAGAAAAAATGTCCCACGTTACTAAAAAGAGAAACTGT
Source organism: Conus betulinus (assembly GCA_016801955.1). Classification (NCBI taxonomy): domain Eukaryota; kingdom Metazoa; phylum Mollusca; class Gastropoda; order Neogastropoda; family Conidae; genus Conus; species Conus betulinus. The sequence goes on along the minus strand of JADBJO010000542.1, from coordinate 199,945 downwards.
TGAACGCTGGGACTATTTAATATCTGTCTTGGGGGTAAGGCAACGCCGAGACGATGGCACGAGCTCTGACGTCATGTTCCCGATTTGATATATCCCTGGCAATGCTATTTTGAACCTTTCTCGGAATAATGTTCACGTCAGAATCCTGTGAAAGGTTACCCTGATATTCATGTTGATATGAATGTTATTATTTCAAACTCTGCATCGGCTCGTTTCTGAATCCCAGTTCGATTTGAAATAGATGTTTAGGACCTGGAAAAGGGTGAAGATGCTGGGGAGATGGAGAGGGAAGGCGTGGGGGAAGATGCTGGGGAGAGAGAGAGACAGGGATTACAAGTGCAGGCTAACAATTCCTCTGTCATTATATCAATGATTGGCAAAGATTCAAAAAGAAACGGGAGAAAAAGGAGGGGGGGGGGGGGGGGAGAGAGAGAGAGAGAGAGAGAGAGAGAGAGAGAAAAACGGGAAATAGAAATCAGGGCAACCGATTTATAAATAAAAATATCATTCACTAGCAGCATTTGGGGACCATCGCAATTCATTCTGAACACAGAACCATTCATATCACCCGCTCAGTATATGTATGTGCGTGTATACACACACACACGCACACACACACACACACATACACACACACACACACACACACACACACACACACACACACACACATATATATATATATATATATATATATATATCTCAAAAATACTGCTAAAAAGCCTAATAAAAATTCAAAGGTGCTCAACCCCTTGGGGAGCAACATCTGTTTGAAATAGGGTATTAAAAGGAAGTTTTAAAACTTCCTTTTAATACCCTATTTTAATATATATATATATATATATATATATATATATATATATATATATATATATATGGGGACCATCGTAATTCATCCTGAGTTCACACCACAAGCGATAGTATAAGCATGTAGTCTATCATTTGATTATGAATGCGTCGAAGTTTGTAATTATGAGTTAGCGTCTGCTACACCCAAACGTATAATGCGGAGAAAATTCGCAGTCACTACTGTCAAGGCTTGCGTTGCTCGAATTTCGTATTGTGAATACGTCTAATTTCATGAAGCCCGCAGATGTGGCTTGACGGGTCGAGAAACTCGATTTCATGCAGTGGCTGAGCCTGTCCGCCAGCTATATAGAGAGCGGCAAGTTGGCAGATTAGAACCGTGTTTTATTCGGGTTCTCTTTCCCTTTTCCATGTTGCTTACAATGTCCAATCAGAATCGCTCTCTGAGATCAGGAGCAGATAACCCATGTGTGTGGCTTTCTTTCCCTTCCGAAAAAAGGCGACTGTTTTCACTGGTGTCGATTCAATTAAGGACTCCAACAAGCAGAGTATGCAGCATTTTATTAAAGAAAAAAAAGGCGTAAGGAAAACAATTAATTCTGCAGGCAGCGCAGAAAGTGCATCAGGTTCCATAAAATCAGCTGAGGGTGAAAAATGCAGAAAACCCGGTTTTGTCAAGTGTTTGCGTTTGAGAGACGACACGGTCGTCCGCTGGGTGACAGTACATGTGTGTCAGTGGGGTCGAATACTAAAGTTTTACGGCAGGTATCTTTGTTAATTTTAAAACATAGCTGTCTTATTGTTTATGTCTGACATCTGCCGCCGAAATTTTATTCTGTAATGATCTTGCAATGACTTTAGTTTCTTTGTTCGAGTGACACGCATTCGTGCCTTCAATGCAAAGTGCGCGCGCGCACAAAGCAAGGTGAAACGTCTGGTGTGCAAATGACTTCATAATGTCCGGCCTAAAGGCTGTCGACATCTGCGGGGTACGTACCCACAAACACCATCTGAACACTGGCCTGACACAGTAGATTTCTCCTACGTCTGCGAGCCGCCTAAAAGGCGTAACAAGCAAAAATGAATTCACGCTTGTTCCTTATAGAAGACAATGGCCGCGACTGTCACGACGACAAAAGGGCAAAAAGTGTAATAATTGTTTGAAGGGGATGCTGTTTTCGGTCTGGGTGCTGGAGAGTAGGACGAGGGAGGGGGCGGGAGCAAGGTTTCGAGATGGGTGGTGGGTGGTGAGGCGAGTGAGCGGAGGCAGTGGAGGGTGATGGGGGGGGGGGGGGGGGGGGGGGGGGAAGAAAAAGTGTGGGTGGTGAGGAAAGGTTTACTCCTACACACCCCTTTCCTGCCTGACACATCCCCTCACCCCGTCCCTGGTTTGTTTTCTTCCCAAAGGGGTTTTCTTCATATGACATAATAATACATAATTATATATGATAATATAATCATATGAATATATATATATATATATATATATATATATATATATATATATATATATGTATATGTATGTGTGTGTGTATATGTATATATATATATATATATGGGCAGTGAAGCTGAAGATGCCATTCAAATTACCCTGCATTCTTCTGTGTTGTCCTGATGGACAATGGCCGCGACGACAACTGGGCAAAAAGTGTAATAATTGTCCCTCGTCCTACTCTCCAATCAGTCCTGATGGACTGCACTGAGATTTTCGTTTTGTCTGTTAAGCACTCAGCGCGAGATATATCCAACAAAAGTAAACATAATCAAATAAATCATCATTCAGCGACATGGGTGCATGCATGCATATGTATTTAGGCGCACGTTTGTTGACAGTCAACAGGTCATGTCGTGGTTGTGGGTGTCCATGAAATCATTATTTGTCGTCAAAGTCATCACCACGTGTTATCGTGTCAAAATGTCCTAGGTTACCGTTTAACACCTTGAAAATGTTCAAGATATTTGTTTGTCTGTCTGCATATTTGTCTTTCCATCCGTCTGGTCTGTACAGTTCGTCCGAACAGCTGTCTGTCTGCCAGTTCGTCCCATCCACCGTTATTCCATCCATCTTCCTGCTAAGTATGTACTTATGTATGAATGTATAAACGGAACTGGCATTGACGAGATGATGGCCTTGAATGGCCCGTCGTGGTCAGCCGGGCTATAAAACATCATGAATGGAATGTACTTATAGACGTATTTTCATCCATCCTCCGCCTCCTCCGTTTTCTTTTTTTTTTTTTTTTTTTTTTTTTTGTTCTGGTTTCATTTTGTTTCTTCTTTCTATTCTGTCTTTTTTCTTTTCTGCTTTCGTTTTCTTTCTTTCTTTTCTTTTTTTTCAATTTTTTTTTTTAACAGAAGTACACCTTGCAACTTCCTCAATTAAGAGGTGCCCCCTTGCCAAGTCATTGTCGTAATTGCGCAGGAATTGTTCGCCTGACCTTGTTTTTTTCCCCCGCTACGCATCAAATTTGTGATAGGTCATTCAATCAAACAAACACATAAACATTACTGTCCAGCGCGCATCGCACTGTCCGTTTCCTTGCTGCGTGACCATCCACAAACGAGCAAAGCTTTAAAACTGTGCCGATAATGAGCTCAATGTAGCCACAAACACGGATCGCATGGCAGCGCCAGGAAACGGTCGTCGTTTCTGACATCAAAGTCTGTATCCACTGAAATGTAAACCCTGATTATCAAGCAAAGCGAGGATTCGAGACACAGACTGCAGAACATATAAAAAATCATAGCGAAGTGAAACGAGAATGCAAGCCCCTGGGCACGAACCAGACTGTCTGATCGCCAGCCGAACAACACACAACGGCTTAGCGAGAGAAGTCCCTCAATAAAGGGTAAATCAGGATTAGCGTGAACCTGAACCTGACAGAGAGAGAGAGAGAGAGAGAGAGAGAGAGAGAGAGAGAGAGAGGAGGGGGTGGTGGTTTATCGTGTGTGTGTGTGTGTGTGCGTGTGTGTGTGTGTGTGTGTGTGTGTGTGTGAGAGAGAGAGAGAGAGAGAGAGAGAGAGAGAGAGAGAGAGAGAGACTGTCAAAGCGGCCAGCAGTACCGTGTTGTGGAGAAACGATTATGGGGTAGGCGGGACACCCTGTTTAACACCTAAGGGACAACCCTGTCAAATGGTGGCAGAGTTTGTCAAGACAAGCCAACCTCGAAAGGCACCGTCAAGCTTTAAACGGCCTCCCCAACAACCGAACGTTAGGCAGCGAGAGTGAGACAGTAAATAAAAGAAAAGACAGCCGCCCACGTTCACCGCGGCGGGAGTTAACGGCCCTGGCGGAAGACGAGTGGTGTATGAACGACGTGACAGCTTGTTTCCGCCGTGACGCAAACGCTTGATCAAGGGGTCGTAACTAGGCTAAGACCGCTTTGAAGTGTGATTGAAGATCTTTTCTTGCAGGTGATCGGCATCCCTGGCGGACTAAAGCCAATGACAAATGGGGTCTCCTTGAGGCGGTCCCTCTCTCCACGACAAATGCTTAATGCGCTTTCCTGCCTCGGCCCGGCTTTTGGAAAGATGCTGATTTAAAACGCACAGAGCACTCGGATCGCACGGCTGAGATACGCCTAAAATCAGGGAGAGCTTCTGACTCAGAGGCTGAAGGATATACGATCGATTCCTGGCGCGGTGGTGACGAGATCTTGTTGGTCCTGTGGCGGTCATCCTGGTATATACAATAATGATCACAAAACTGGCTTTCCTTTTGCGTTCGGTTACTGTGCAATATGAAGAACAGTATCAGCTATGAGATGACCTCTGTGGGCTGCTGTGCTACTTTTTTTTTTTTTCCTTTTACAACACGGATTCAGTTGAATTATCCTTGCCCTAAAAACCAAAGGACTATCTGGACGTAAATTTCATTAACAAGTCTTTAAACACTGAGCCTATCATTCTGCTCATACACTTTTTTTTTTTTTGTGATCTTTAACCATACGGTAACATTGGGATGTTTAAAAGTATAAAGTATGTAAACGAAACAGCTGGTCGCTGGCAGCCAATACTGTTCGAAAAATTTCAGGTGTGTAAGAATAAGTCCGTCAGGCAACTTTGCAGTGCCTCATACAGGCTGCAAAACCAACATCAAAAGAGGAAACAAAAAGCCTGTCTTGTCACAAATGAGACACATACACTGGCTGTCAGGTAGATCAGTAACTCGTTGTCGACAGACGCCATACGACTGCCTGGTTTTCGGTTCAAATCTCGCCATGACTCCCTCTCTCTCCATGAGGAATTGCAGGGGGACAGTGGATAGTTGAAGTCTCAGAGGCAGACAGAAGAACTGGATGGAAAACTGGACATAACACCTCTTCACGCAGAGGACAGCTTTGTCCAAGACTGACATGTGAAGGACCCGCGTTAACGGGATCACAGTGATGGTGATGACATCGCCCGAACTGAATTACGCACGCCTGGCAACTTATGTTCTTGCCCTCGAATGATTCTTTCTGTCTTAAAATAGGTGCATTTAGTGAACGCCCTTTTTCCCATCATTTTAGTTATTTTCTTTGTACCAATGTTCGCTATGTGAGTCGTTCACCGAACATTATTTTCCCTTCTTCTTAATCTTTAACTTTTCTTCTGAAACTGCTTACGACTTGCTTCGTTCAGCCAACGTCGTTTCCTCCTAAAACAAACAAACAAACAACCAACTTCAACAACAACAAACCCTTCATACATGGATTGGTCGGTCAGCACCATGTCCTCAGTCCGACGCTAGCAGGTTGTGGTATATAATCAGTCAAATCCCTTATGCTTTCAGATCATGATTTATTGCTGTTGACCATTTGCATCGTTCCTCTAGCACAACCCCCCCCCCCCCCCCCCCCCCCCCCCCCAAGTCAAAGTTAAAAAAAAAATCACTACTTGTCAGTTACAACGAATCCATCGATCTACCAACACTGTTTTTTTTTTCTTTTCTTTTCTTTCTTTTTTTTTTTTTTTTTTTTTGGTTAATTTTTGTCACTGTTCACTTTAAGTTTTTGTTCACCCAAGAACAGGTTTCTCTTTTCTGTTTTCTCATTTTTCATTCATTTTTCTGCATCAGCAATATTTGGATTCTTTAATTGCTACTATCACTGATTACTTGAAGAGTCATGTTGCTTGTTTTTCACATTTCTAATATGTCTGTCTCTTCCACCCTTACATTCAGCTTGGGGAACTGTGGCGTAAAATTTGAGCTTGTGTGTGTGTGTGTGTGTGTGTGTGTGTGTGTGTGTGTGTGTGTGTGTGTGTGTGTGTGTGTGCGTGCGTGCGTGCGTGCGTTCTTGTGTGTCTGTCTGTCTGTTTGAAATGGCTATCCTTGCACAATTGTTTTCTTAAACGAATAACTTAATTAATGCACTTTAGTAGTTTCTATAACACGCATAAGATTGCCTTATGTTTCCTTTACTTTTTTTTTTTTCTGAGGGTAAGACAAGAGACTCCCTCCCCCCCCCCCCCCCCCCCCCCCCCCCCCCCCCCCACCGAAAAAAGCCTGATGTGTGCTTATTCTGTTGTTTTGTTTTTGTTGTTGATGTTGTTTTTATAGCTCTCTCTCTCTCTCTCTCTCTCTGTGAGAGAGAGAGAGAGAGAGAGAGAGAGGAGAGAGAGAGAGAGAGAGAGAGAGAGACGAGAGAGAGAGACAGAGGGAGAGAGAGACACAGATACAGAGAGAGAGAGAGAGAGAGAGAGAGAGAGAGAGAGAGAGATGTCTGTCTTCCCCAATTGAAATCATCTTTCTGATAACTTTTGTTTCCTGCCATTACCTAGATTAGCAAGGCATTTTACAAAACAACGCCAAAAACAGGAACGCTGATCACAGACCACCAGTACACTTTGTTGTGCAAACATCAAATGACCACACATGTGGAAGTGGGGCCCGAAAGTAAACGAACAAAACCACCCAACCCCACCCATTCTCCACCCCAAAATGCCAACCTCTATCCTTCTCATCAGTCTGCATGTACAACGTCCCATCACCCTCTCTCTCCTTTTTTTTGTTTTTTCGCTTTTTTTTTCTAATTATTTTTCCCCCCTATCATAATGTTCAGGCTAGCACAGATTTTGCGCATTGCCTTTCCCATCTCTCTCTCTCTCTCTCTCTCTCTCTCTCTCTCTCTCTCTCTCTCTCTCTCTCTCTCTCTCTGTGCGTCCATGCGTGCGTGTGTGTTATTTGTGTGCGTGTGTGTGTATGTGTGTGTGTGTGTGTGTGTGTGTGTGTGTGTGTGCTTTGACGGGGGGGGGGGGGGGGGGGGGCGGAGTGGGGGAGGGTGGAGCAGCCCGGACGAAAGTGTTGCTAACTAATTCCTAAATAAATTAGCTGTGCTGCTCTCATCCTTTGTATATCCGCGACAGAGGCCGCATCCGACAACCGGCTCCGTCATAAAGCAAGGCGGCATCTGCTGCAACCTGTCACCCTCGCAACAGCTTCAAACGCCGCACGTCCCCTAACGAACGTAACGACACAGAAAGGAAAAACAACAAAAAAAAAAAGTGGCCTGGGTGAATAAGCACGGCGATACGCAGGGCACGTGCATTGTGCGTGCGCGCGCGCCTGCGTTCTGTAGGGACAAAGAAAACGGGGTGACACCAAATATCTATGCAATGTCGTCATACTGTTTGTGTAGCAGGCCAACCCGAGGCCG
>JADBJO010000542.1:180000-187500 GCA_016801955.1 Conus betulinus | reverse complement strand
CCTTGCGGTTTTTTTGTGTTGTTGTTTTGTTTGGTTTTGGTTTTGGTTTGTTTGGCTGGTTTGGGTTTATTTATTTGTTTGTTTTCCTTTTTTTTTTCCAGAAACGTTCTGTTTGAAACTGCCTATCACTTTTTACATTGTCCAGTCGGTCGTCTCTCTCTCTCTCTCTCTCTCTCTCTCTCGCTCTCTCTCACACACACACACACACACACACACACACACACACACACACACACACACACACACACACACACACACACACACACACACACATATTATCATCTTTTGCCATGAAACAAGACCACTTAAAATCGTGTTTTCATTAATTCCCATGGCACCAGCCGCCAAAGAGTACGTCTGAGGCATTTCTGACAGTTTAAAAACTCTTTGCAAAGGATGAACAGCGTGAACTGGGACCACAAGGCGCCCTCCCACGATAACCCCACTCAAAAAAACACCACAAACCAGGTCACTGCTGTAGATGCTGCTACTAAGACCAGTACTGCATCCCCTCGCTACTACCGCTGCTGCTACTGATAATACCACCGAAGCGGACCACTATACTCTTTTACCCATTCAAATTTTCCTGTTTTTTTTTTTTTGTCCCGTACTGCTAATCCGTTCACTGAAGCGAGGTGAAGAAAAACATCCAGGCCTAAAAGGTCTTCACTTACGTCGGTGTTGCAGTATCTAAATAAACTGATTTCAGCCATTACCGTTCATTTTATTTGGCTCTTCTTCTTCCCCTCCTCCTTTCTGTTAAAGAAAAATGCTTCCAGTCTGACATTCTCTTAATAAACTCCGGATTGAACTTCTACCTCCAGACTACTTCAAGTTTTCAGCTACTTCACCTGTACTCCAACAGAGAACGATCTGCCAGAGACGGGGTGAATAGGGCTGGGACTTGAAAGTGAAGCAACCTACTCGTTTCCCGAGATAGCCCCGGGCCAAGGCTCGCCCGAAATCACCGTGTCAGCCATCGAAAGGCCGTGAAATCAATCAAAGTAAACAACAGTTCACGGTACTTCTCGTGACTTTTCGACAGTAATGACCGTAAAATGGAGAATGGGCAAGGGACGCCACTCCCAGCTAACAAAGGGCACGGTTTGACGATCGTTACCACCGGACAATAGAAAGTGATCCCCCAGGCTCACTGTCAATACCCACTTCTCTCCTTTTCCATTTGCATTACTGAAAAGAGGGGGGAGGAGACTAAATGTCAGGCTTATATCATCAAGCCTCCCCACCCCCACCCCTTTCTCTCCCCTCCCCCCCGCATACTTATTGCACAGTACCCACCCTGCCTCTCGCGACAATAGCGCCGGTGACACGCCATTTCCGCAACCCTCCCGCTCTCTCCTCGTCTGCCCCTGCCCCCACGGACAGCGGGAACTGGCCGGCAGCCTCCCGGTCCCTCAAAACTTCAATGGCGATTGCAGCAGCACAACAAAAGAATGCCGCTCCCGACAAGAATTTTGCTGACCTATCCGGCCGCGGAAACGTAAAACCCTCGTAAAACCCAGCCCCATCGCCATTTTCCGGTCCCCCGGAATGGAGATTGACCGTGCCGTTTCAAGACAGGCGGTCTGTCTGACCGCCAGAGGCGTGCGGTTGGTGGACGACACTCCAGCCGGTGACCGGGGGGGGCCCCCGTCTGGCTGGACACAGGAAGCGGTCAGTGCAAGCCGGGTTGAGAGCAGCGGACAGGCTGAAGTGGACAGTGGTCAGGGGGCAAGGCTGTAAACCTGTCGCCAGAGGTCAGAGTTGGGACTTTTTAGCGGAGATTTGTCCCCGGCAAGGACAGCGATCTGTCGGTACAGACTGAATAGCCAGATAAACAAAGCGGGACAAGCCAGCTGTCCACTTCAAAACTCTGGAGAAGCGCTGCTGCTTGGAAGGGGGAAGGGGGAGGGGGGGGACGGGGCAAGGCGAGTCCTCGCGTCCTGGTCAAGCTGCCACTGTAGCTTGGGGATTAGGGAACTGGCCGTGTCCTTCCATTACTCCCCGAGAAATGCCCGGGCGTTAATGAGTGTCGCGGCCATGTAATGAGTGTTCCTCCCCATGTCTTCAATGAGGTCGTTTGCACTGCTCGGTGAGCGATACCGAGAGATGCCTTCAGTTCAAAGAAGCCGGCAGTTTTGCCCATTGTGTTTGACACTGCATTGGAATCGTCTCTTTGCGGACTGTGTAAACATACACACGTGTTCCGAGAACCCGGCGTAACCAGCATGGATGTACAGACCGAACAAATGAGCCAACCAACCAGCACACGCGCTCGCAAGGTGCCTGCACATACACACACACACACACACACACACCACACACACACACACACAGACACGCCCATGCCTGCGCCCATGCCTGCACAGTCGTTGAAATGGAATTTGAGGAAATGAGATCCATTTCTTATAAAGCAAAGCGGAATCCAGCAGACTGGAGGAAATAAGGCGACGCTCTACCTATCCCCTATATACATCTCGGTTGTCAAAAATGAATAACTAAATAATTAAATAAATAAGTAAATAAATAAATAAATAAAGATATCTAAAAAAAAAAAAAAACCTGAAAATGCATAATGACTGGGAAATTCAACAACACAACACACCTATACATTAATCGCCGTAACACACTGACATTTAGGGGCACTTTTGAAACAAATTATTACACTTTGTTGGTATGCCGCTTTTAATCAGTGAAAAACATGCAGGTTTATTGAAGAGGTGTGTGTCTGTGTGTGTGTGTGTGTGTGTGTGTGTGTGTGTGTGTGTGTGTGTGTGTGTGTGTGGCGTGTGGGTGTGGGTGTGTGTGTGTGTGTGTGTGTGTGTGTGTGTGTGTGTGTGTGTGTGTGTGCGTGTGTGTGTGTGTGTGTGTGCGCGCGTGTGTGAGTGTGTGTGTGTGTGTGGTGTGTGTGTGTGTGTGGGTGTTCTTTTTTGTTTGATTAAATGTCAAAGACAAACCAATAAAATATGATATGGTACAAAGAATATCCAAGATCGGACGGCTTATTTATACCATTAGTATATACCCGCATTTGCATTTTTTTGGAAAAAAATATAATAATAAATGTGTGAACAACTTTTGATGCGCAGTTTCCCCTGTTGTGCGCCCACATTTTCAGCAAAAATCTTCCACTGCACATTCAACACAACACTGAATCCTTGACAAATGAGTCAGTACTGAATCCTTGACAAATGAGTCAGTACTGAATCCTTGACAAATGAGTCAACACTGAATCCTCGACAAATGAGTCAACACTGAATCCTTGACAAATGAGTCAACACTGAATCCTTGACAAATGAGTCAGTACTGAATCCTTGACAAATGAGTCAACACTGAATCCTGAAAATCCTTGACAAATGAGTCAACACTGAATCCTCGACAAATGAGTCAACACTGAATCCTCGACAAACGAGTACTGAATCCTTGACAAATGAGTCAGTACTGAATCCTTGACAAATGAGTCAGTACTGAATCCTTGACAAATGAGTCAATACTGAATCCTTGACAAATGAGTCAGTTACTGAATCCTTGACAAATGACAGTACTGAATCCTTGACAAATGAGTCAGTACTGAATCCTTGACAAATGAGTCCTAACACTGAATCCTTGACAAATGAGTCAACACTGAATCCTTGACAAATGAGTCAACACTGAATCCTTGACACAATGAGTCAACACTGAATCCTCGACAAAAGAGTCAACACTGAATCCTTGACAAATGAGTCAACACTGAATCCTTGACAAATGAGTCAATACTGAATCCTTGACAAATGAGTCAATACTGAATCCTTGACAAATAAGTCATTGTCATATGTTGACAGTGTTCAGTTTTTACAATGTTGATATTTCTCTCCTGTTTGAAGGTTCAACAGTTCACAACATACAAGACATTACCAAAGTACCTGACAAGCTGACTGCTCTGTTTTTTATACTTAACACACGACACGGATTTATACCCAAAACTGTATTATCGCCAACAGCTTTTGTTAAGCATAGCAAGCTACTTTGATCAAACATACTCCACAACTTTAAACAAAACACAACAAGCGGCTTTCATTAAATGTAACATAGACCTTTGTGGTAACACATAACAAACAAACAAACAATATGATACTCTGATATATTACGAATGTACATCAATGAAGACGGAAACATTGTTAGAATACATTAACAGTAGGAAATAATGATCTGACTATGCAAACAAAAACAAACCTAAAAAAATTACACACACACAACACACACACACACACAAACAACAAATCACACACACACACACACACACACACACACACACACACACTTTTCTTTCTGCAGTGGTTACGTGACTTTTGTTTCTTCAGACAAGTTCAGTTCAGTTTCTTTATAGCCAAGCCGACCGAAATGTGCCCGTATCAGGGCTGCCATCTCACACGTTTCGTTCACTTACATTTTTTTTTTTCACAAAAAGGAGTAACGATCGAATGACGAACAAAAGAGTACGTTATAATTTTTATACAACACTTTTTAAGAGGTGAGACCACTTGTTTCTTCTTCTTCTTTTCCCTTCCCCTTTTTTTTTTTTTTTTTTTTTTTTTTTTTTTTTTTTTTTTTTTGTTCAACTTTCACTGGCACTGCACTGCATCTTGTTACCCTATTCATAAAAATACAAAAATGAATTCGCAAATACCTGCACATTTTTTTTTCTTATGTGTGTGTGTGTGTGTGTGTGTGGGGGGGGGGGGGGGGGGGGGGGGGGGGGGATACGGGTAGGGGATGATAACTTATTCTCATTATCATGAAAGCCAACCGGTATGATGTCAACGGAATAAAAAGCTTTGTGTTCGAATTTTAGGTCTATGTTAAGTGGCAAACGTGCTGCATAGGAATTGTGTTATCATTATTATCACCATCGAATGACCTTCATCTGGTGCACTTGTGCATATTCATCCCACAACTATAAAGGTTATTGGCACAGTATGGCGCGAACGATTTTTACTGCTGAACGAGCTAATTTCATGCACATATAATCTTTCTTCATTGGCATAGGTAATGCCACTGAAAGGGCTATCGCGCATTATTCCATGTAACATGTTTTACAGAAATTATACAAAAAGTCTGGTGCGTGCTCGTGCACACGCTAGCACAACGCACGCGCGCGCTTCTCTCTCTCTCTCTCTCTCTCTCTCTCTCTCTCTCTCTCTCTCTCTCTCTCTCTCTCTCTCTCTCTCTCTCTCCTCTCCGGACGGAACACACGTTTTTTATTAACAGTCAAGTACAGGAGTTTTTGGCCACAGTCTTCTGAACATCCTTAAAAAAATTCAACACTTGAATGAATAATATTATTATAAACAAAATAAATAAATGGGAACAAAAGACAAATTACATACCTATACGGTAGACACGTGAATAAATGACTTACGAATTCAATGAAACTGATCAATTTGCCTTTGTAATAAACGAACGATTCAACACGATTTCAGTCCATACTCCGATTAATGTTCAGATTCTGGGACTGAACTTTTCAGCATTTTATCATCTAAAGAAAGTTTACACCATCGACTATGTAATATTTTACTTTCAACGACCTTGGAGCTTGATCAGTCTTTTTTCTTATCAACAATTCCCCCCCCCCCCCCCCCCCCCCCCCCCCCCCCCCCCCCCCCCCCCCCCCCCCCCCCCCCCCCCCCCCCCCCCCCCCCCCCCCCCCCCCCCCCCCCCCCCCCCCCCCCCCCGAGAGCTCGACCCCCCCCCCCCCCCTCAAAGTCAAAGTTTCGAGAGCTCGAACTCAAGTGTTTCATGTATTCTTTTATTAAACACCAATGATTCTTTTTGTTTGTTTTGTTTTGTTTTGTTTAAAGTTTTTTGTATTTATTGTCCCCCCCCCCCCCCCCCCCCCCCCCCCCCCCGTGGGAAGGGGGGGGGGTGGTGGAAGTGTTTAAGACAGAAGGGTAGAAGGGATTGGAGTGTTAACATACAGGTTCACTCACTCAAGTTTTCCTCTCAGTAATAAAGAAAACCCTAAAATCGTTTTCCGTTGTTGGCTTTATAGGCCTACACACTTCTGTCAGCCATTCTTCACAGCACACCACATGGACATCAGATAAGTCTCTCTTCGTTCTTTGTTTGTACTGTCCTAAATGTTAAATTAAATGTGATCTTTTTTTTTTTTTTTTTTTTACTTGAAGAAGATCCAAAGAGGTCGAAATGCATCGTGTCTTGTCCTGTACTTTGTTTGTCAATGTCCTTGGCGGCAACTAACCCCCACTCTTTCTAAATTTTGCTTCGTTCTCCGCCATCAGTCGCTCCATTTTGAAAAAGGCCTACACACGTTTGAACATTTTTTCATTATATTTTGTTTTATGACTTTGTTTACTTGCTATATATCCTGCCTAACAAAACATTAAGAAAGAACCGATTTGGACGAGATGGCAGCCCTGATAATGGTCCCTGGTGGTCGGCTGGGATATGAACGACACTGGGGTTTTTTGACTGTCGATTTGCTGGTTTTTGCTCACTGCATCTATTCATTCTTTGATTTGACTGGTTCGTACATGCAAACTAATATACAATATAAACCATAACTTCACCATTGTCACTTTTTACTGTGCTCTGTTCGTAGTTTCAGTTTGGTCTGTTTCTCCTTCTCCATAATTCTTGTATTTGTACTTTTTTTTTTTTTTTTGCAACACCTTAAAAGAAAACGTTTTTGTGTAAATCTTTTAGCCTGTATTGAATTACCTATCGCCTGTTTTCGAGCTGCATTTATTTATCAATTCGTTTATTTTTACTATTTGACTATCAAATAAGTTTTTTCTTTTTTTTTCTTTTTCTTTTTTTTTTTTTTTTTTTTTTTTTTTTTTTTTTTTGTAAGTAAGAAATGTGATAACTCGCACCCCTATCCCACCCAACCTCAACCCCCTCTCCTAAAAGAAGGTGATATTACAAACATTCTGTGAACGATGGCGGTTCACAAACCAAAAAAGAAAGAAATTAAGGACCACCAACAGAAAAAAAAAAAAAAAAAAAAAAAAAAAAACGGTTAAAAACAACAACATAACAACAACAAAAAGGATAACTGTTTACATCAAACGGCAACCATAACATGGAATCTCAAAAATAAAATAAAATAAAATAAAATAAAAGTTAGCTTAATCGCAAAAATTACAACAAAAGGTGGGGAAAACGATAAGCAAAAGGTCACGAGAACGATCGTTTGCTGCTGGAAAACACACACAACACACACACACACACACACACACAGCAAGCGCTGAAAGTGTCCAGGTGCTAGACTAGAAAATTTGTCCAGCCCCCTCGCCACCATTATTATCACCACCGGCCTTAGCACGCAGTGAGACCCGAAGCGCGCGAGACACGCGCTATTATGTATGCAGAATCGATCCGTCTCTGCCAGGACCTCGGGTTACCCTTCTTTAGTGAACACGAGTCGTCGCCCCTAGTTCCCTTTTTGTATTTTCACCCGCTCGGAAAATCGTTGGGTGAAATGAACGCACGCAACGGCAC
>JADBJO010000542.1:167500-172500 GCA_016801955.1 Conus betulinus | reverse complement strand
TTTTTCAAAATTTCTCTCTCTCTCTCTCTCTCTCTCTCTCTCTCTCTCTCTCTCTCTCTCTCTCACACACACACACACACACACACACACACACACACACACACACACACACGCACACGCGCATACATACACAAACACACGCGCGCGCGCGCGCGCGCGTACGCGTGCACTCATACATGTTTGTATGTGTGTGTGTGTCTGTGTGTCCGCGCGCACACGCACATATGCGCGGGCGTACACACAAAACACACAAGAAATATCCCAGCAACAACTGTTTATAGCATATAACAACAGCCATGCAGTCTTAAAGTAATGAACAAAACGTCTCATACATCAGTGTGTGTGTGTGTGTGTGTGTGTGTGTGTGTGTGTGTGTGTGTGTGTGTGGTGTGCGCGCGCGCGCGCGCGTGCGCGCGCGCGTGTGTGTGTGTGTGTGTGTGTGTGTGTGTGTGTGTGTTTAGCGCGCGCTGATGAGCGTGTACTTGTGTGAATGTATGTGAGTACGTCCTTGTGTGTGTGTGTGTGTGTGTGTGTGTGTGTGTGTGTGTGTGTGTGTGTGTGTGTGTGTGTGTGTGAGGAAGGGAGAGTGAGGAAGTAAGAGCGTAACCGATAACGATAAATAGAATATAATTATAGGACTGAATTGCAGATCGATAAACAAAAAATAATACTGCCAACACAAGCTTTTCTTTCAATTCTTTTTTCGCTCCTAAAAAAAAAAGGGATAACATTTCTATTGAACAGTGCATTAAAAAATACATGCATTCCACTTTAGGACACAGGAAATCATCATGTCATTCATTACATTAATCCCTGTGGATGTGTGTGATTGTTGCGAAATCATCCTTCCGTCTAAAATACCCAGTGTATTTAAACAGTCGTCACTACTGCAAAATTATCTTCCCATTTAATATTTTCCAACCTGTGTGAATACTTGTCGTTGCAAAAAATATCCCTCCCATTTAAAAATACACAATCTACGTCTGTATCTGTCATCATTGCCAGATTATCATCCCATACAACAGTACCCGATCTATGTGATTACTTGTGATCATTGCAAAACTATGCGAACATTTACCAAGTATCCAATGGTTGTCAGACTTGCAAAGCTGTGCTCCCGTTAAAATCAACCAACAAATATGAGTATTTTGTTATACTGTAAAATCTTGCTCCCTTCTATCACTACGTTAATCGATGTAGATATCTGTGGTTATTCAGTAACTATCTACCGATCATCTATATAATAAAAAAAATGAAATAAAATAAATAAATAAAATGAAAAAGATACGTGAATTTATCGTGCTATCAATTTCTCATCCTTCAATTTATGCATATTTTTGTGGGTGATTATTACCCAGTTTTTTTCTTCGCGTCAATCGATGAACCAGTTTAAGTAAAATATCTGCGGCTATCATGCAGTTATACATCTCACCGGTCTAGGAATGAACCAAACTGCAGTCATCTGCGATTATTAAGCAATCATGTCTATCACTGAAATTTACACACATATTTTCATTATGTCCTAACTATCCTCATATCACTGCTAAATTGATCTGGGGTTCAAAAGCCAGCAAAATCGTGTTACATCCGTCAAGGGGGTTCGTTTTACTTTTGTGTAGTTTTTTTGGTTTCCGATTCAGCAGTTCATGATTTCATTCTCTCTTTTTACTTCACCCCCCCCCCCCCCCCCCCCCCCCCCCCCCCCCCCCCCCCCCCCCCCCCCCCCCCCCCCCCCCCCATCCCCATCCCCACACACACACACACACACACACACACACACACGCGCGCGCGCGCGCGCGCGCGCGCACGCACATAAATACACACACGCACATACGTATACTTCTAGTCAGGCTTATAAACAGTAAAGTCTTTTTTTTTTTAAAATCAAACAAAAACAAAAACCTGTCATCCGAACTCTCTCTCTCTCTCTCTCTCTCTCTCTTTCTCCGTGTGTGTGTGTGTGTGTGTGTGTGTGTGTGTGTGTGTGTTGGTACGTCTTCGCACGTACGTGTGTGTTGTGTGTGTGTGCGTGCGTGCGTGCGTCGTGCGCGCGCGCGCGCGCGCGCGTGCGTGCGTGCGTGCGTGCGTGCGTGTGTGTGTGTGTGTGTGTGTGTGTGTGTGTGCGTGTGCGTGCGTGCGTGCGTGCGTGTGTGTGTGTGTGTGTGTGTGTGTGTGTGTGTGTGTACATGCACCTCGCACTAAAAGACCGGACATTTACAAACTCTTAGTCTAAAACAGACATGTTGCACTTACCTATTCGAGGAAAACGAACACCAAAAAAAAAAAGACAATCGACCCCAGCGATAGTCTCAAGGCAGCCAAGGTCTCTTCGCGTGACGGCCTCAACTTAACACGTTGACGACACGACGGGATGACTCGCCCACCCGTCAATGATTAATCAACACTTCTTACAGTTGCGCTGAAGAAGATGAACGCCAGAGATTGTGACACAGAAGAAGACACCACCACCATACACCACTGACCGACCGCACACAAACCCCCCCAAAAAAGAACAGCTCTTGCCAAGAACTTGCCAGCAGCCTCGCGAGAGATTGATCCGATCTCTGCGAGCGTGGTGGCTGGATTATTTATCCTCTCCGTGCCCGTTGACACAAGCAGGTTTCACAATTTCACACACCTTTCCCAGCGACGCGGGAACTGTCGTCTGCTCCCCCTCTTAAAAAAAACAACAACAAAAAATTTAAAAAAAAAAAAAAAGATCACCGTGAGGGGGTGTTAGTATGAAAAACAACCGCCGCTAAAAAGGGACACTTAAAAAATAGCAACGGAACACTGGGATATGTCGCTCCCCGGGGGCCAGTGTTTCGTTACCTGGTTTGTCTACACGGCGAGAGGGGGAACACGGAAAGTGAATCGCCTTCGTCGATACAGGCAGCTTGGACGTGATTTTGTCAAAATGCCATCACGTAACTGTCGCTGGAATCCACACCGAATGCTTTTCTTCTTTTCTTTTTAACTTTAAAAAACTTTCCGGATAGAAGGGTGTAGTATGTAAACGTGTGGGAGTGAGAGAGAGTCGGAAACCCCTGCCCGAATCAGTCTTGGAAGTTGCCACAAACCGCAACACTTCAGCACTTCGCGCGCTTTGACGGATGGGGTAGGTGAATTTCCTAGTCTGTAATCGCTGTCAATAAATGTGCCAGACAATCCTTCAACTGCCAGCCGAGGAAGAGAAACGAGGCAGCCTCCAGCAAACTTGCCTACTTCTGCCCACCCAACTTTCGGCCGCGGTGTGTGGGGGTCAGAGGTTGAGGTCACATGCAAAGAAGCCGGGTCGCCGCCAAACCGTTCCTACGGTGAGGCACTGTGCGGTTTGTTGGCTGGTTGAGGGGGAAGGGAGGGGGAGCCATCCGAGCCAGCTGATGTTTATTCATGAGGGATCTATCTATCTTGCTTTTTTTCGGTCCCGCCTCCTCTCTCTCTCTCTCTCTCTCTCTCTGAGTGCCGCGAAGCTTTATCTGCGATCTTGCCTGCCGAGTAATTTTTTTTTTTTGTCTCTCTCTCTCTCTCTCTCTCTCTCTCTCTCGTCGTATCTCGGCAGTCTTTCACAGAGCAGTTTTAGGATACCTTTCCGCTTCTTCGGAGCCGCATTTGCTAGCAGAAAGCAGATATCGCCGGCACGTTTCTTTTTCTCATCAGAGGGGAAAAAGAAAAAGAAAGGAAGATGGGTAAAACCAGTGCGAGTAATTTAGACTAGGAAATTGGGAAACGGTAGAAGGCTAAGGGTCAGTGACATGAAAATTAACTGTGGGAGTTTTTTTTTTTTGTTCATTTTCTTGTTCCTGTGACAGTTCAGTTTTCGCATTTGCGAGCGCTTGTGCGCGCGTGCGTGCGTGCATGCGCGAAAACATTTACCTATACGAGTATCCTGTTTTCAACAGTTAGTTCGATATTTGTGCGTGTGGTCGTCCGTTTCGGACTAGGTCGACAGTGTGTAGGTCTACGATGAAGTTTTTTTTGTTGTTTTTTTTTTTTGTTTTTTTTTTTTTTTTTTTTTGTGTGTTTGCACTTTTTGTTTTGTTTTATGCTTTGCTGTGTGTTGGTGTCTGCCAGCACCCCACCCCCCTCTCCACCCCCTCTCTCTCTCTCTCTCTCTCTCTCTCTCTCTCTCTCTCTGTCTCTCTCTCTCTCTCTCTCTCTCTCTCTCTCTCTCTCTCTCTCTCTCTCTCTCTCTCTCTCTCTCTCGTGCACGTACGTGTCAGCGTGTGCGTGCGCACAGATGTGTTCGTTCGCGTGTGTCGGCATACACATAAAAAAAGAACACGTATTTCTAAATTCAGTATGTTCTCTCTCTCTCTCTCTCTCTCTCTCTCTCTCTCTCTCTCTCTCTCTCTCTCTCTCTCACACACACACACACACACACACACACACACACACACACACACACACACACACACACACACACACCGCTGTCATGTATAATATAAGGCTATTAGATATGACCATCATAACACTAATATGTGCGCGTGCACGCAATTTAAACGAACATGTATGGTCGCACGCACAAGTCTTTTTTTTTTTCTTCTGAACTTGCCGCCACTTCTTACATAATTGTAAGCTGTCAACAATACTTACTGCCATACTAATGATACCTTATCTTACGGTTATATTGTGATCACATTAATTTTCGCTTAATTTTTCACCTGGTCATACCACTCCCCCCCCCCCCCCCCCCCCCCCCCACCACACACCCCATCTATTACCACTATTTATCCTCAGTAGAGGAATGGATACATTTTATAGAGCTGTTTATGTATGCCTTTCGTCTGCTTTTTATCATTTGCATTAGTTATTAACTTGTTTGAAACGTTTTATATTTATGACAATATTAACATCAAAATGAATAAGCAGATCGGGGAAAAGAAAGCCTATCATCGATAAGATTATATTCAAGGTAAGCATTAAAAAGTCACCAAAATAAAAGAATAAACGAGAGAAGGAAAACGTGAAAGGAATCACTAACAATCGAAAAAGAGGGG
>JADBJO010000542.1:160000-162500 GCA_016801955.1 Conus betulinus | reverse complement strand
AGAGAGAGAGAGAGAGAGAGAGAGAGAGAGAGAGAGAGAGAGAGAGAGAGAGAGAGAGAGAGAGAGAGAGATCATGATTTAATGTGCAAAGGCCGCCAGCCCATCACAATCAGATATCATGAAAAACAACAAATATGCATAATGCCAATTTCAAAATTACAATTACACCGAATTTATGAAAGTACAAGAGAAGGAGAGCGCGCGCGCGAGCGCGCGAGAAAGAGAGAGAGAGAGAGAGAGAGAGAGAGAGAGAGAGAGAGAGAGAGAGAGAGAGAGAGAGAGCAGGTAGCAGATATTTCTCGATCAGTTGACCGGTTTCAATATCACGTAATATGAAAAGGACGTCGTATTACTCTCTCTCTCTCTCTCTCTCTCTCTCTCTCTCTCTCTCTCTCTCTCTCTCTCTCTCTGTGCGTGCATGCGTGCGTACGTGCGTGCGTGTGTGTGGGCGTGCGCGGGATCGCGCTTGCGCGTTTATATGTGTGTGTTCGTGCGTGCGTGCGTGCGTGTGTGTGTGTGTGTGTGTGTGTGTGTGTGTGTGTGTGTGTGTGTGTGTGTGTGTGTGTGTGCGTGCGTGTTTGTTTGAGTGAGTGTGATACGGTGGCAGTGGAGATTCGAGGGAAATAGTTACTTCTTTCCCTTCACTTGTTTAAAATAGTAAGACGTCAGAAGACAGGAGGGATAGAGGAAAGAGGAAGAGGGTTAAGGGTGGAGATGTGGAGAGGAGAGACGAGATGGAAGGGAAAACAGAGGGGGACGGGAGGTGGGGTGCATGGGAAGAAAAGAAAAGGTTTCACACAACAATGAGCTGTCATAATCACTGATACGGTAACACGCCCAATAAAAGTGCCACATTCTTCTTCATTCTTCTTCTTCTTCTTCTTAAAGCCTATTTTTCATCCAGTCCGGACACTTTAGTACCGCCCATGGCCTTCTAAAAGAGACCAAAAAGAAAAAAAAAAAATCATAATTTCAATTATTTAAATGTATGACTTTACTGTAGGACATTTACACACCGGGAAACATTTCTTATGATTTGAGTTATTGCTACCCACAACCTTACCATGTTCAACAGCTGGGAAAAAAAAAAAGTTACCACAACTGTTTACGTTTTGCAATTGTCTACTTTTTACTGTATCATACTGTCTACACGTAATTACTGAATATTCTTTTTTTTTTTTTTTTTTTTTTTTTTTTTACTACTGTCAACTTTTCACCTCTTACTACCATCTACTTTTCGCTTTTACTTCTCCCTACTTTTTATTACGATCTACTTTTTAAAGGAAAACTGACTTTTTATTGCCATCAACCTTTTACTACCGTTTACTTTTTGTTACTGTCTACTGTCGACTTTTTGTACTTCCAGTTCTTATAGACCAGGGCGTACTTTACAATAGGAACGAGGAAATGCTGTCTGTGTGTCTATATGTCCATGATCAAAATGTGTTCCACTCGCTCCAGACAAAACGTCTTAGCCGAAAATTTGTAGGTATGTTCATTGTGGGTCACGGATGATGCCCAATGTTTTATTTTACCAAAATAGCCGTTACGAACGGCTATAACGGCCCAAAACAGTTTTTTTTCTTCTTTATGGAGTATCTCAGTGACCAAATATATTATGACACATGTTTGATTGTGACGTCAAACACATTATGACGCATGTTTGATTGTGACGTGACGTTTTCTGGAAGATAAACTGGGAGTATGTTTATATGCTTTGCATCTTGTTACTACTGTTTTTTACATGTCTGCTTTTACTGCTTTTTTATCTAAACTTTTCACTGCTTTCTACTTTTCTTTTTTTTTTTTATGTCTCCTTTCACTACTGTCTGTTTTGCTTTAACTTTTACTACTGTCTACTTTTTTTCTTTGTACCGTCGTCTACTTTTCCCTTTTCATTCCTCTGTATTTTGCACTCTGTACTTTTGCCCAGTTTTTACTTTTCGCCGAGGTCAACTTTTTTACTTTTCACTTCTGTCAACATCTTTTGTCTTCTTTTTGCTTGCCACCACTGTAGCCTGTTTACGGCTGTCTCTATTGTATGCTTTTGCTCTTTTTTTTTTTTTTTGTCTTCTTTTTTGCTTGCCACTGTAGCCTGTTTACGGCTGTCTCTGTTGTATGCTTTTTACTTTTTGCCTGCCATCTACAACTCAGTTTAGCTCACCAGGTTCTTTTTTGACTACTTTTAAAATCTTTTCTTCTGTTTACAATTACTTTTTTTTTTCACAGCGTGGTGAAGTGGACGAAGCGGGGGCAGATGGTCCTCCAACCTCGTAAGGTTGTCCACATTCTTTTTTCTTTCTTCAATTTGTACGCCCGCCCTTCCATTTTCCTTTTTTTTTTTTCTTTCTGTCTTCCGACTCAGTCTAGGGTCGCCATGCATATTTTGTTCTCTTCAGAACGGTCTACCTTTTCATTTCTACTACCGTCTAGTTTGTACTTTTGATCACGGTCTTTTCTTAATTTCAACTTTTCACCACTACGTTTGTGTGCATTGTAC
>JADBJO010000542.1:147500-155000 GCA_016801955.1 Conus betulinus | reverse complement strand
CCTCTCTCTCAAATTATTTTTTAGTTTAGAAACGCGGAGATAATTGGGACGAAAAGGGAACGGGGGGGGGGGGGGGGGGGGGGAGGGGGGGGGGGGGGGGGGGGGGCTGGAAGGGAAGAGTTGGGAATGGGAGATGAGGATAAGGGGTTCCGGTAGTGAAGGAAAGGGAGATAACGTATGAATATCAAACTTTTCACACACGGCTGTTAGGCTATATAATACACTGGGCCTTGTATTGCATTGGACTTTGCTCCACCTTCAAGCAACAAGTCCTTGGTAAGCTGTTTTCATAATGACGTGAAAAATGTTTGCCCGTACTTGTTTCCTTTCCCCCTCCCTCCTTTCCCCCCCTACCTTCTCTCTCTCTCTCCCCTCTCTCTCTCTCTCTCTCTCTCATATATATGTGCGCCCCCGTGTGTGTGTGTGTGTGTGTGTGTGTGTGTGTGTGAGAGAGAGAGAGAGAGAGAGAGAGAGAGAGAGAGAGAGAGAGAGAGAGAGAGAGAGAGAGAGAGAGAGATAGATTTATCAGTTTTTGTACATTGCCAGTTCACACTGGGACAGTGAAACTTTTTTTTTTCTCTTGTATGATGTATATATGCCACCTCCACCATCCCTCCCCCTACCCCTTTTTTTTCGGGGGGGGGGGGGGGGGGGGTCTTGTAAAATTTTTCATGACATAATTCAAGTGCTTACAGACGGGAGTGACGTTTAATTTGGGGATCAGGTAGAGATGCCGTGATCCATGTCAGCGTTGTGTGGCCTGCACCAGGATACCCAGGGTGAGAGATGGGATCCGCCAAGCTTTCCACGTGGTGCGCTGAAATGCTGTGACGAACGCTAAATAAAAAGGCCGTGTATCTGTCACTGCACTCTTATGGCCTTTGTCACGAAACGACAGACAGACGGACAGACAGACAGACAGACAGACAGACAGACAGACGGATTGAGAAAGAGATAGATAGATAGATAGATAGATAGACAGAAAGACAGAAACGTACATACATACAGAGAGAGAGAGAGAGAGAGAGATAGAGAGGGACAGATAGATAGATAGATAGATAGATAGATAGATAGATAGATAGACGCTGTAATTATCTCTCAATGAATGCTTTGGAATACCGTTGGGCTTTGTTTTTTGAGTCTTCGGTGGCAAGAATACTACATAATCACATGTGGTGTATCTCCATTAATTCGCCCGTATCCGGCCGCTCTGTTTGTCTCCCCTGGTGTTCGTTACGGCCGCAAGCGGCCACACATGCTGCGTTACTTTCCCTCACACTCTCTGCATCCTTGTTTTTTAAGTCAAGGCTGGCCAAAACAAATGGGCATCCCTGAGAGGTGTCCAATGAAATCTTAGCAGTAGTATGTGGTGTGGGAAACGATTCATTCACACAGACTAGGGTCCTGAACTGACCGCATTCCACTGATTGATCAAAAAAGACGAATACTTGGAGCAGTTTTGGGTTGGAAAATGAAAATGCAAAAGGGATAGTGACATGCGTAATTTCTGTAACAGAGAGAAAGATTCAATTAGTCACTACTTGTGGGAATGTGAGTTTGCACATACTTTCTGGAAAGAACTTGAAAATATTCTAAAAAGTAAGTGTTCACACTGTGAAAGATTGTCATTTAATGTAGAGCTTATATTGTTTGGCACTGATGAGAAAAAAAAAACAGATGATATGCTAGACTTAATCATTTTAATGGGGAAATATTTCATATACAAATGTAGAGTTAATAAGATGAAACCTAACCTAATAATGTTTCTAAAGGAACTATGTGTTACAGACATAAAATTGAGAAACATATGTACTCGATGGAGATGAACTATGCAGAATACGAGGACAAAATGGTTTCCATATATAACATTAATACAAGAACAATGTTAGTAATGCATAGAATATAATTCCCTTTGTTTTGCATGTTGTCCGCGACCTTGGGAATCAAATGGAACAATATGACTGAAATATGTTTATGTAACGTATTTTCTCTAAATGTCATGATGTATCTATCAAGACACTATGTGACATGCTACATGACTTTGTTTGCTGTTTGTAAATACTGTCGCTGTTGTCCAGTTAAATACTTTCTGTATGTGTGCCTATTTTTTAAAAAAAAAATGCAAAAGGGTCAAGCGTCAAGGGAGGACCAATACAGTCAGCCCAGGGCCGCTGATGAGTGCGAACCAGCGAGCGAAAGTCAGCACCGGACGGGCGGTGTGAAATTAATGGCCCTCTTGTCAACCCGGACTTGGGTTGTCCGCACGTGCTGCTCGTGAAGGATTGATGTTTGCATTCTAGAGCCATCTTTTTCAGTCTAAATATCTTTCTCTCCCTCACCTCTAGCCCCCCCCCACGTCACTCTGCTCTCTTTCTTTGTTTTTTTTTTTTTTTTTTTTTAAGCTTTTGCCAAGTCATTGGTTTAATGACGCAGGAATTATTAACGAGCTCTTGTTTTCCCCTACACTGCATTTTTTTTTTTTTACATAATATTTTTTAGTTTATCAGTGGGAAATTCAATTCAATTCGATTTAATCAACTTTATTGTCCATCGGAAATTTTCTTCTGCTCCACATCATTTCACAAGTACATAAGACATTACAAAAAGACATTTATGAATTGTTACATAAAAGCTTGTGTAAGTATATGTATTTATATATACATCAACACTCACCCCCCCCCCTCCCACACACACACACACACACACACACACACACACACACACACACACACACACACACACACACACACACACACACACGCACACACGTAGCCTTTACGTCAACGAAATCTATACGTAAAGGCTGCTCTGTATAATTTTTCATTGAGGTCAGCATTGACGTGACCGAGAATACCTGAGGCATTAGCCAGTAGAGCTGACCACTCGGACTGTAACACCTTTTGATCATTCAGTTTGCTTTCTCCCACTCACCCGTAGCTTTCACTCCTCTACCTCTTTTTTTTTATATCTCACTTTCCCAGTTTGCTTGTAATCTTTGCCGGGTCATTGTTTAACTACGGTGAAGATCTGCACTTGTTTTTTTTTTCCCGCTGTTTATCTGTTCAGCGTTATTTATCCTGACCTGAGGAAGCCGTATCAACCAGCGACAATGTGTCTGAAATGTACAGAAGTCTGAAGACATGGAAATAGTGTTGGTTTTGTACTTGCACATACACGCGCGCGCGCGCGCGCGCGCGTACACACACACACACACACACACACACACACACACACACACACACACACACACACATACACACAGATAGAATATATATACATATTCTCTTCATGCTGACTGTAATCTGAAGAGTATTGTTTTGTGCACGTTTGTAACGCTTAAAAAGAAGAGACGAGTGCTGTCCTCAACTGCCGAACCGATCAGCTGGGAGCAGGCATGCAACACCCTTGGAAGCCTGCGCTGTGTGCAAGCACGCACATGACATTCCATTAAGACGTCAAGGGACATAACCGCTCCCAGGCAGACGCCATTATGTAATGGCGGCTGGATGTGACACGACAGAAAACTCCACAGGAGCGTCCCCAGTAGGTATACCAGCCCATCTTTCATGACTGCAGAGCCCACCGGCGAAAGACGCCCACCGTCAAACAACTGCCGTGTGCCTCCTGCAACCTGGCTCGTTGCTGTTCCTCTGACAGGTGAAGACAGCACAACTCCTGACACGGCCAAGCTTCTGCCACAGATCTTACGTGCCCTCTGAAGAGATACCTGGTTACTTTTTTTCATATTGACGGGGTGATCTTAGGAGTGTTGTTTTGTGCATGTCTGTGAAGCTTAATTAAAGAAGACATAATATTTGTTGAAAATTTACCCAGCTGTTCCATATTGCTTATCGACATAAACATTACATACTTCTCGTATTTTTGTGTATTTGTATTTTTTGACTTAAAAAGAACGCCACAAAGCCCTGCTGTGTGGGGCGAAACAGAAACAGGTAAAACAAATCAAACAAAACAAAAAGAAGAAAAGTTGCAGTTTGACCGGAACAGGCACACCATAACTCATTCCGGTGCGGAAGGTTTGCACCCCATTCCTGGAGAGCGTTTTTACGCGTGTTTGAATTCTCCACGAACTAATTTCCCAGATAGACTCAATGTCTGGCATGGACATAGCTGCAGGGCCAGGAGGATCATCATCATCATCTTCGGTGACCGGGAGGCTCCAAAAAGAACACAAAATGATGAAAGACTGGGAACTAGAAAATCTCTGCAAAAAGCGAAGAGTGACGTTTAAGTTCAAATGACACCCCAGACCCGAAGCTGAAAAAAACAAAACAAAACAAAACAAAACAAAAGGAAAGAAATGAAACCAAACCAAACCAAACCAAGCAATAAAATAAAATAAAATAATTAAATGAAAGGGGGGAAAAAAGAAAAGAAAAGAAAAAGTCATATCGTTTGATTCCGTTTGCAAAGAGTATCGGTCACATCGTGTCTAGTGTGGTTACGCTTGTCAAGGGCTCTTTAAAAAAAACTGAAATATTGTGTAATTCCAGCATAACATTGCTTCGGGTTAGTTGTGGTGTGGTGATGGTATGGTGTGGTGTGATAGCGAGCGAGCGTGCGTGAGTGCGTGAGTGCGCGTCTGTGCGAGTGAGTGAGTGAGTGAGTGTGAGTGTGTGTGTGTGTGTGTGTGTGTGTGTGTGTGTGTGTGTGTGTGTGTGTGTGTGTGTGTGTGTGTGTCCTTCCGATTAAAACTTTTTCTGGTCGTGTAATCCATTTGTGAAAGACACTTTCCCACATTCTTCTTGAGGAGTTCAACATCTTATCATGTTATAATAATGTCGTAACACTTTCTTGTGTGCCGCGTTTCCCACATTCTTCTTGAGGAGTTCAACATCTTATCATGTTATCTTATAATGATGTCGTAACACTTTCTTGTGTGCCGTATCCAGAGTTATTTCCAATTTTCTTCCCTTAAAATACTGCCTGAAAATATTGTCCTTGTTTGTTTGTTTGTTTGTTTGCTTTACGCTCTTTATTTAGAATCACAGCGTTGTAAACAAGCACTATCGTAACAGCGACGACAAGCTTACAGCTTACGACGTGCTAAACACACACACACACACACACACACACACACACACACACACACACACACACACACACACACACACACATGCATGCACTTAAGCAAGCGCGCATACGCGCGCGCACGCATGCACGCACGCACGCACACACACATTTTTCATACTCATATGCCTTCCGATGAACATCTCAGAGACGCAGATAACATCGACGTTTCATTCTTTTTTTCTGATGTGTGTGTGTGTGTGTGTGTGTGTGTGTGTGTGTGTGTGTGTGTGTGTGTGTGTGTGCGCGCGCGCGCGCGCGCGCGCGCGCGCGCGTGTGTGTGTGTGTGTGTGTGTGTGTGTGTGTGTGTGTGTGTGTGTGTGTGTGTGTGTGTGTGAACGTGTTCTAACCACTCTTTCGCAAGTTACCTTGAGCATAAATCCATTCCTCAACTGACCTAATGTTGACACTGTCATGACCTTTGCCCTAGGAGGTCATGTTTTCATCTGCATCTGTCGGCTTGTTTGTTTATCTGTCAGCTAGATTACGCAAAAAGAAAAACATCACCTTTTAAGCCAAACTTCGGGGAAAGATGGAATGCGTACGAAGACAGACTCTATAAATCTTCGTTACGGATCCGTTCGTGCGAATCGGGATCAAAGGATGAATCCAGGATTCGAAGAGTAAGATTGACATGCAAAACACTAAGGAACAGATTTCAAACGAAACTTGGCGGAGGGGTGGAATATAAGTCACGGACCGCAAATCTATCCAAATTTGGTCAGGATCTGTTGGGCATATCCGGACTGAAGAGTGGATACAGGATCCGTTAAGCAAGATAATGAAAAAACACACTTCTGAAACGATTTTAACGAAACTGGGTAGAAAGATGGAAATCGGCCCAAAGGACGGATCCATCAAATTTTGTGCGGATCCGGATCATGGGGCAGATTCTGGATTCGTTGGGCTTTGGCAGAGGTCCGCGCTCTCCCCTCCAGACGTTTTTAGGCTCTCCACCACCCCGCCCCCTCCCCCCGCTCTTTTTTGTTGTTGTTTGTTTGTTATTGTTTTATATTCATGTTAGCATTTGAAACTAACGACGTAAATGAAGCAGTATAGCCTTTTTCGCCATTCTGCCGATCACTCTTTGGTCTGGTGCATAGAGACTTTTGTCTCTGTGTACAGAGTCGGAGGCGTGGTCCTCTCAGATGCAGATGTGGTCTCCGTCGTCGGCTAGGCGATCAACGACATCATCTGATTCCAGTGCTGAGAATCATGTCTGTCGCAGGTCTTGGAAAAGAGAAAAGTCAGGATGCTGGATGTAATTCGGTCTTTTTAAGTGATCGCTGCAGGGGCGGATTACAGGGGAACATGAAGCCTTCTGCCCACCACCCTTCCATCTCTACCCCCTCCCTCTGCTTTCCCTCCGGTCCTCCCTATTCCTCCCTCACCCCGTCCCTCACTCTGCACCTCCATTCTTACCCTCCTCCCGTACCCTTGTCCGGACCAATTTCCCCCAAAATAAAGAAAAGAAAATTAAAAGCGCCATAAAACATATTCCGGAAAAAAAGGGGAAACTTACTTTCTCCTTATTTTCCCCTTCTTTCTTCATTTTTCCCCCCCTTTCTTTCTGCTTGTTTGTTTTGTTTGTTTGTTTGTTTTCTTTTTCTTTTCTTTTTCCTTCCATACAGTCTGTGGACAAAATACATCATCAGATATGGTTGTGCTGGATGTTGGTCAGGTCATATGTGTGTGTGTGTGTGTGTGTGTGTGTGTGTGTGTGTGTGTGTGTGTGTGTGTGTGTGCAGTTTTTATCACCCTTGCCGAGAGCATTCTTTGTCCTGTTGTAAATCGTTCCCCCATCCCCTTCCCCTCCCCCTCCATTCCCTATCTCATCCACCCCACCCCAGCCCCCTCTTCCTTCCCACACCATGTTATTCCATGCTCATCAACATGTACGGGTGAGTGTAGGTTCTGCTTCTCTCTCGTAGAACTGTAGAGAACTGTATTTATTTATTCATTTATTTTTAAAGCGGAACCGTTTCTACATTAAATGAGAGAATTTGTATTAATAGGCATATTCACTTGGAATGAACCCGATTTTGAATACAAACAAATGAAAAAAAAATGTACCTGGGTATATACACCTTTCATTGCCTAAACTACTTGCAGGTAAATATGATCATACTAAATAGATCTGATTAAATTATTTTATTGTTGTTGTTGTTTATAATCACATTCACATCCATAAATGAATCTATTTTAACATTTTCATGACCAACTATGGCTGGCGAAAAGCTTTTCTTGTCTTGGTCAACTTTTTGTCAGTTCAGTCATACGCGGGGGCTTCATCTGACGAACAGTTCTTTGCACAATCACAAACCAGTTTGCACAATCCCAAACCGATTTGCACAATCCCAAACCGATTTGCACAATCCCAAACCGATTTGCACAATCCCAAACCAATCA
>JADBJO010000542.1:140000-145000 GCA_016801955.1 Conus betulinus | reverse complement strand
TCCCCCGTCTCTATCTTTCTCTCTACTTCTTCTCCACATCCCTCTCTGTCTCTGTCTATCTCTGTCTCTTTTGTCTTCTCTTTGTCTCTCTCTCTCTCTCTCCTCCTGTTTCTGTCTGTCCCGTCTGTCTGTCTGTCTCTTTCTCTCCCCCCCCCCCCCCCCCCCCCCCCCGCCCTGCCCCCGTTCCTCCTTCCCACTCTCCCCGTCTGTCTGTCTGTCTGTCTGTCTCTCTCCCTCCCCATCGCACTCCTCCTCTTCCTCTCACCACACACCTTCACAGCCCCCCTCCCCCCTTCCCCTTCCCCTCTACCCCCTCCCCCGACGATTTTTCGGCTTAAATCTATGCCAGATACTCATCTGTTATACAGCCGACAGTTTGTAGAGCTATCTGCCGAATTGATTAAAAATGCACTCGCAAGAATCGACACTGTGTGAGCCTGAATTGACCTTTTCATTTTCTTTGATTTTTTTTTTTCTTTTTTTGGTTGGGGGAAAAAGCAGATTTGAACAGCTGTGCTCGTGAAAATTAGGCGTGAAAGGCACAGATGGTTATCACATTCCTGCTGACGTATCTCATTTATTAATTCCGTCCGTGTCCAGGGCATCGTGGAGTTCAGTTTCCTAATGTGTATGCGTGCATGCGTGCGTGCGTGCGCGCACCTGTGCGTGTGTGTGTGTGTGTGTGTGTGTGTGTGTGTGTGTGTGTGTGTGTGTGTGTGTGTGTGTGTGTGTGTGTGTGTGTGTGTGTGTGTGTGTGTGTGTGTGTGCAACGCGAACAATTGTGTGTGTGCGAGGATGCGGGGTGTGAAAGTTGCAAGTTTCTACGCCATGTCTTTCGTCTCAGGAATTTACAATCAAAATACTTTAATACCTCCCCCCCCCCCCCCCCCCCCCCCCCCCCCCCCCCCCCCCCGAAAAAAAAAAAAAAGAAAGGAGGAATTTAAATGTGATGATTGCAAACAGTGTATTACATAACCTGAACGAAGGAAATGAACAAATTAACCTTTTCTGTCACCTTCTTTTCCTTTTCTTATACTTTCATCAGGCTATGATTTTTTTTTTCAGACAAGTGCCTTTCTGGTGACATGAAATAAGTTCAGAATCAACCGCTTTTTTTTTTTTTTTTTTTTTTTTTTTTTTTTTTTTTTTAAATAATTGGGTGGTTTTGGGGGGGGGGGGGGGGGTAATACGCACGCAATAGTTTGCCTTAAACTCAAAGGTAGTTGAAATGATTGGAATCGTCCCCGTATAAATCATAAATGTCATTTGCAGCGGTATAATTTGAAATTGCCACGATGCGCTCGTCAATAGTCATTTTACCTGGTGCAAATACCAACTGCCATGTATCCAGGGGGCGATTTCCCATCTCACAGAATTCTCATCTCATGACGTAGCCATCTCTGTCTGTCTGTCTGTCTGTCTGTCTGTCTGTCTATGTCACTCTCCCATTCTCTCACGCACGTACACACGCGCGCGCGTGCGCGTGCACACACACACACACACACACACACACACACACACACACACACACACACACACAACACGCACACACACACATTCAGGGATTTTTTTTTTTTAGCTTTTTCTTTTCTTTTCTTTTCCTAATCAGCGCGCTGGATGTTCTCTTGCAGGAAATGGCTTTGAGATAATTTCTGTATCTTAAAATGCTCCCCTCTCAGCGGCGTCAAACCACAGCTTCATCCTGGCAGACTCCCCCACAGTTCGACTTTACTCTCTTGCGCACTTTCCTCCCCTTCTTCAACTCTCCCACCCCACCCCCACCGCCACCCACCCTCACGGCGTTCTTCAATGGTCAACATACCCTATCTATTGAACAGCATATTCGGCTTATTGACCATTTTGTTTCCCAAAAGACCAGCGGCCAGCATTCAACCATTGAAACAAAAAGGGAAAAAAATAATAAAACAAACTGACCAACCAACTTGACAAGTTTCCAACCCAACAACCAGCCCACCGAGCAAATCCTGTAAACCGCCCATCTAAGGAATCAACTCACTGACTAACCAACTTGACAATTTTCCGTCCAAACCAACACCAGCCTACGGAACATAAACCACTCATCCAAGGAATCAACTCACTGACCAACCAACTTGACAAGTTTCCATCCAACCCAACAACCAGCCTACTAAACAAGTCCTGTAAACCACTCATCCAAGGAATCAACTCACCAACTGCACGCTTTGCTGTTTGACTGTGCAGTGTGTTTAAAACGCCATTAACTTTCGCATAGTGCACTCAGAGTACGGTGGCTGTCTCAGCGTCATATCATGTTCGTTGGTTCTGGTGGTGTTTGAGTCGTGTTGGATAACCCGGGGGACCGGAATAGCTCAGTGGTAGAGCGCCGAACCCGTGAACTAGGGGTTGCGGGTTCGAATCTCCTCCGGGCTGTTTCGGTACAGGGGGGATTTTTCCCCTCGGAGTCAACATTGGTTCTGACTCCATTCCCCACACAGTCCTTCGAATGAGACTATAAACCCGGGGTTCCCGTGTGTGAACGCAGGCATAACATCTTGCACACACGCAAAATCCCATCACCAACTTCCGGAAGAGAAGGCCAGTTTGGCCGTTGGTATGGATGACACGTTACACATAGTATGCACTTTCCCCGATGTTGGAGTATGGCTGCGTTAATGGCGGGATAAAAAAAAAAAAAAAACATACACACAAAAAAAACGGTCATCCACTCCCTTTTGTTGGGTAGATGGAATTAATCCTTGCCTTTCTATTCAGGGGGTGTCCGCTGGAGTATCAGCCTGCGTACGCAGTAGAAGAAAGAAGAAGAAGAAGGATAGCCCATGTCCCCTTTCCCCTTCCTTTCCCTTCCCTCCACAGACATACACACAGTCGATGTTTCCTTTCCCTTCTGCTGCCTGGAATGGTATTCCGCGTCTGTATGATGACAGTTTGGTGCGTGAGGATGGTAACATCTGAATGTAACTATGGTCACGAAGAAGCAGGGGAAGAGATGGAAGAGAACAAAATAAGATGATGTTTGGAAAAGTCCCCAAACCGTCATTTTTTTATCATCATCATCATCATCATCATCATCATCATCATCATTATTATTATTGTTAAATGTCATCATCATCATCATCATCATCATCATCATCATCATCATATCAACATCATCATCATCAACATCATTATCATTCATTATTATTGTTAAATGTCATCATCATCATCATTAGTAGTAGTAGTAGTAGTAGTAGTAGTAGTAGTAGTAGTAGCAGCAGCAGCAGCAGTAGTAGTAGCAGTAGCAGTAGTAGTAGTACTATTATGATGATTATTATTATCAACATTATTATTATCATTATCACTATTGCTATAATTACTATTGCTATCATCATCATCATCATCATCATCATCTCATCATTATTGTTATTATCCCTTCTGTGAACATATGGGTGTCATGACTGGAGAGCTAGAGATCTCCACAGCCCTCGGCCTCGGCCATCCGCGTAACAACAAAGAGGTGGTACCCACCAGTCCCAGTCCTTTCGTAAGACCTTTCTCTCCCCCCCCCCCCCCCCCCCTCTCTCTCTCTCTCTCTCTCTCTCTCTTTCTCTATTTTGTCCTTCCTCTTTTTCTTCAGCTCTCTTTGCATATCTTTCAGCCTTAACCAAAATTATTATTTCTTTAGTATTCAACAACAATCTTAACTGTGTTCCTTAAATCAATACTGGGATCGAAGATTTGCAGGAAGACACTATGAAAAATAGATACATAAATAATGTTTGCTTAAATCGCCGACGAAATGAAAAAAAAGAAGAAAAGAGAAAAAAAGAAAGACGACAAAAGAAAAAAAAAGGAAGAACAGAAGAAAGAAAAAGGTGGAAGAATGAGTTCAAACACTGACGCAGTCGATCTGTCGACACACTCTTTTTTCTTGAGAATGAGTTCAAACACTGACACAGTCGATCTGTCGACACACTCTTTTTCTTCAGGAATGGGCCAGCAGCATAGATGCCTTCGTTGCTAAGTGCTGATAGTGGTTTGTAGTTTTTGGTTATCCACTTTCCAGTGTCTGTGCCCTAAAAGAAATAAAGAAAGGCTGGGCAAATATTGCCTGACGGCTTCGCGGGAGTTTTTTGCAGGCGTCCCTGCAATATATATATAATAAATTATAAACAAAGCTCGCTCTTACGTCTTAGATTGACAAAAATAGGGAGAGAGATAAGCATTCACATCTGCAGTGGCAAATCATTCTGCCTACTTAACACTATGTGCTTGAGTGAATGAATGGGGAATAATATTGCTTCTCAAAATGAGCCTTAAACAAGCCTTTAATCTCCAAGGCGAAGACAATTTCCAAAGGGAAGGAAAAAACACACTAACTTATCATAACTCATGGTCAAATATCTGCACTAACTTATCATAACTCCTGGTCAAATATCTGCATTGCAAAACTTGATTGTTTCTCCTCAGTGACCTCGGCAATTCCAAACGTGACTTCTCTGCCTTTTAGGTTTTTAAGCAGAATACTATCCAAGAAAAAGGCTGGTGTGCAATGCTATAGCATGTTTATAGTAGCTCCAAAAACCCACGAAAGGAAATTATGAAACAACAAAATATACGCCACATTTTCTTGTGAAAAGTAGAAAATATGAAAAGATAACATCTTAAGACACCAATGCTGAGGGCCAGTTCTTGGAATGATATTTACTGTCTTGCGCACTTTCTTTTCTTCCCCTTCTTCAACTCTCCCACCCCCCCCCATGCTGATTCATGATTTTCTTTTGCTCCTTAGGTGGCACCTTTGGTTGTCTTTTTTTGAAAATTCAACAAAGATACCATGGTACTGCACACCAGCAGACCCCCTTTATCGAACATGTCTATCTATCTGTGTTGTCCATAAGAAGGTCCGACGTCCGTGGGATCTTAAGGTCCTGTCACACTCGGCGACTACTCTCGCTCAGGTGGTGGTGTTCTTGCGCTCACTCGTTCTTCCGCTCGCCTCGCGAGTTTGCAGGAAGCCAGAC
>JADBJO010000542.1:125000-132500 GCA_016801955.1 Conus betulinus | reverse complement strand
ACACACACACACACACACACACACACTCACACACACACACACACACACACACACACACACACACACACATGCGCGCGCGTGCACACGCACGCACGCACGCACACACAGGCACGCACGCACGCACGCACACACATACATATACATGTATGTATAGACCTACACACATGCACACACATAGATAGAAAAACAATGAGAGAGAGACAGACAGGCGCGAGAGAGAGAGAGAGAGAGAGAGAGAGAGAGAGAGAGAGAGAGAGAGAGAGAGAGAGAGAGAGAGAGAGAGAATACTACGTACTGGTGTATTATTTTCAAGAGCCCTGTTTTAAAGCCCAGTCTTATAATGAAACTGAAACTGAACTTCAAAATGGATTAAACATCAACAAAGTTTTAGCATGGGGCATTTGTATTCATCAAATCATGTCATTTATAGCCGTGTGTGTGTGTGTGTGTGTGTGTGTGTGTGTGTGTGTGTGTGTGTGTGTGTGTGTGTGTGTGTGTATGGAGGGGGGGAGGGGGGCATATCCGGGTTACAAGCGAGATAAAAACGGAACCATGTACACACTAAAATGGTTAGTGTATAATTCGAAATCAAGTCTTGCCTTGTAAGTAAAATGCTAATTTAAAGCAACATTTATCCAAAGTCATGTTTGAGCTGAACTTTTTTCCATGTCTAGTGTTTGAACACAGATATCGTTAAGCCATGAAGTATTTTGACATGTACTTAAAAAAAAGGCACAGAAAGAAACCCGAAAAACAGAGGTGTCTCCCTGTAACACTGGTTTCAAATAACACCTGTTGCATTAACTAGAGGTGGACCATTAAAATGTTTCAATTAACCCACCCCCCCCCCCCCCCCCCCCCCCACACACACACAACACACACACACACTGCCGATTTTGGGTAACCAGGTTGACCTCTTGATGGCAAATACACCTACTCTTTCCTAAAACCAAGCCCCCTACCTAACCCCCCCCCCCCCTATCCCCCCCCCCCTATTCCTTTCATATCATCTCTCACTCATTCGTTCACCAACCCATGTCCTTTTTACCACTGCTGTCCTAATTTTTCTCGACTTATTCACTCACAAAGCCATGTCCGTTTCACACCCCTCTCCTATTATTACATTTCGCTCATTTACCCCCATAAACAAACTTCCTCTTCCTACTGCTTTTCTGTTGTCTCACACTCGTTCGTTCACAAAGCCATACCCTCCCCCCCCCCCCCCCCTTCCCTACTGCCTTCTGATTATCCTTCACTCTTTTACTCCCAAACCTATGCCCCTTTCCTGTCCTCTTGCTATCATCTCTCACTCACTGACTCACAAAGTTATGCCCCGTTCCTACTCCTTTGCTGTTATAATTCACTCGTTCACTCACAAAGCTATGTCCCTGTCCTACTCCTTTGCTATTATCTCTATTACAAGTTCACGCCTAACCCTATAGGTCTCTTTCCGCACGACTTTCCCATGATCTCTCCATCTATTCATTCACAGACCCATTTTTTTTTTTTTTCCCCTTCCCACTGCCTTCCGATTACGCGCTCTTTCATTCATTCACGAACCCATGTCTTTGTCCATGTGCCTCCCCGTTATCTCTCACACTTATTCGATCACAAACTTATGCCCCCTTCCCACTGGCCTTTTATTATCTCCAACTCATTCACTGACAAACCAGTGTCCTTTTTTCCCACTAGTCTTTCCCATTATCTCTCACTTATTCACTCACATACTTATGTCCCCTTCCCACTAGTCTTCCCCATAGTCTCTCACTTATTCACTCACATACTTATGTCCCCTTCCCACTAGTCTTCCCATTATCTCTCTCTTATTCACTCACATACTTATGTCCCCTTCCCACTAGTCTTCCCATTATCTCTCTCTTATTCACTCACATACTTATGTCCCCTTCCCACTAGTCTTCCCATTATCTCTCTCTTATTCACTCACATACTTATGTCCCCTTCCCACTAGTCTTCCCATTATCTCTCTCTTATTCACTCACATACTTATGTCCCCTTCCCACTAGTCTTCCCATTATCTCTCTCTTATTCACTCACATACTTATGTCCCCTTCCCACTAGTCTTCCCATTATCTCTCACTTATTCACTCACACATACTTATGTCCCCTTCCCACTAGTCTTCCCCATTGTCTCTCACTTATTCACTCACATACTTATGTCCCCTTCCCACTAGTCTTCCCATTATCTCTCACTTATTCACTCACATACTTATGTCCCCTTCCCACTAGTCTTTCCATTATCTCTCACTTATTCACTCACATACTTGTGTCCCCTTCCCACTAGTCTTCCCATTATCTCTCACTTATTCACTCACATACTTATGTCCCCTTCCCACTAGTCTTCCCATTATCTCTCACTTATTCACTCACATACTTATGTCCCCTTCCTACTAGTCTTCCCATTATCTCTCACTTATTCACCCACAAACTTATGTCCCCTTCCCTCCAGCCTTCTATTATCTCTCACTTTTTCACTCACAAACACATCTTCTTTCCCACTGCCCTCCCATTCTCTCTCACTCATTCACTCACTCAGAAACTCACACCCCTTTCCATTCCTTTGTCCTTCTCTCTCACTCATCCATTCACTCACAAACAACACCCTTCCTTCCTACCCTCGTCCCCTCATTTTTCACTCATTCACTCACTCACAAACTCACACCCACTTCCAACCCCCCCCCCTTCCACTCACAAGCATTCTAAAAATCCACGCTCCGTTTCTACCACCTTCCCCTTATTTCACACTCATTTATTCATTCATCCACTCGCAAACCCTATCTGATTGTCTGTGTGTCTTTGTGTCTGTCTGTCTGCCTGTCTGTCTGTCTGTCTGTCTGTCTGTCTGTCTCTCTCTCTCTCTCTCTCTCTCTCTCTCTCTCTCTCTCTCTCTCTTCTCTCTCTCTCTCTCTCTCTCTCTCTCTCCTCTTACACACACCTACACAGACACACACTACAACACATGCACACAGAAGCACACACACACACACACACACACACACACACACACACACACACACACACACACACCATCACCACCACACACCACACCACACCACACACACACACACACACACACACACACACACACACACACACACACACACACACACACACACGCACACACACACACACCACCACCACCACCACCACCACACACACACACACACACACACACACACACACACACACACACACACACACACACACACGCACACGCACACGCACATACACAACACAACACAACACAACACAACACAACACAACACAACACAACACACACATAACACATAACACACACACACACACACACAACATACACACGCACACACAACACACACACACACACACGCACACACACACACAACACAACACAACACAACACAACACAACACAACACAACACAACACAACACAATACAACACCACACCACACCACACACACACACACACACACACACACACACACACACACACACACACACACACACACACACACACACACACACACACACACACACACACACACACACACACACACACACACATACACACACACACACATACACACACACACACACACCCCCGTCCCGTAGATCTCAAACTTTCACAAAACTCGGAAGTTCAGAGAAAGAAAGAGAGACAGGAACGCAGGAACACTAGCTTGCTGGAACGGACGTCAACAAGCAAAAGCTGAAAACGGGAAAGCGAAGGGGCTACACAGGAAGACGGTGAGGGCCGTGAAGACAGGGTGGGGGGGGATAGGGAGGGTAGAGAGGCAGCCAGGGTGTGCGGAGGGTGGTGGTGGTGGTGGTGGGTGGGTGGGTGGGTAGGTGAGGGAGGGGGCGGTGAGGAGTCCGGGTGGCGTACTGGATCCGATAGCAGAGCGTCAGACACTTTGGCAGCAACTGGGGGGTCTTGCTTATTACGCCCCACAGACGACGATGACACCTATGGCCCGCTGGCGTCATTAGAATGACATCATCTGCAAAGCGCGCGCGGGCGCTCGAAAGCGAGACTGAGAGAGAAGTGGGTGGGGGGTGGGGACGGAGGGGGGCGGGGGCAGAGAGAGAGAGAGAGAGAGAGAGAGAGAGAGAGAGAGAGAGAGAGACAGACAGACAGACAGACAGACAGACAGACAGACAGAGACACATAGAGAGGGACAGACAGACACACAGACACACACACACACACACACACACACACACACACACACACACACACACACACACACACACACACACACACACACACACACATAGACAGACTGACAAACAGAGGGCAGGGTGGGGAATCCGTAATAACGGGCCTTCATCAGAAATATTCCAAAACTAAACTACAGCCGTGTAATTCTCTCAGGACTGCATCTAAAGCTTTTATCGGCGATCCAGACAGAATCAGAGAAAAGAAGAAGAAAGCAAGAACGATAAGAGGACTAGAGTAAGAAATCAGACCACACACACAAAAAAAAAAGACATTAACAGATTCATAGTTGGGCAGATAGGAGTACAGGAGATGGAAGGAAGGAAGCAATCATCGTAGAAAGGAAAAAGCATGCTTTAAAAAAAAAGGAAAGAAAGAAAGAAAGCCAGGGAGAAAGAAAGAAAGAAAGAAAGAAAGAAAGAAAGAAGGAAAGAAATAAAAAAAGCTGAAGTGCGATAATAACAGCACGATAATCTGGCCAGAAATCGCAAACAGTAATCCGGCGAGGTTCGAATAAGAAAAGAAGAACACACAATTAGAAAACAAACAATCCAAACTGGGGCAAAGAATTCAGATAACTTGCACGATCGGAATCCAGGAACACTACTCATCTCTTTGGTCTAGGCGACGTTCGACAAACGAAGAAACAAAACAAAGTAAAATAAGAAAGAAAAGAAAAGAAAGAATGAAAAAAAAAGAAAGAAAGAAAAAAAGAAAAAAAAAAAAAAAAGGAAGGAAAAAAGGAAGGACAGAAAGGAGAAGGAAAACAGAAAACGGAAAGAAAGAAAGAAGGAAGGAAAAAAAGAAGGAAAAAGAAAGAAGAGGTGAAAAATGAAAGAAAGAAACAACAGAAAGAAAGCAACAAACAAAAAATGAAAAAAATTCAAACAAACAAGCAAGCAAACAAACAAACAAGCAAACAAACAAACAAACAAACAAACAGGCAGGCTCTAAATCTGAAGAGACCAGGACGAGGTAGACAAGCCCCAAGGCAAAAAAAAACACAAAAAAACCTGCCTTTGGTTCTTGGCAACGTTTCGTGCTAGCCGTGATGATGACGGCTCCAAAGCGAACGCTAAGACAAACAAATCCTATCACGCAGTCATCAATATTCCAGGTAGTCCCTGAATTAGAACGGCCGAGGGATACTAAACTTCGTGAAACATTCACATCTCCCCAGCCCCACGCCTTCAGTTACGCCTGAGAACTGGTGGGGCCAGTGGTGGGGGGAAAGGAAAGGCTGTGCGAAACAGGGGGCGACTTTATTATTATTATTGTTTTCTTTTTCTTGTCTCCCCTACCGAAGTTACGTATTCATCCGCGTCTGTTTGTTTGTTTGTCTGTCTGTCTGTCAACAACATTACGCGAAAAACTACTCAACCGATTGTAACGAAACTTCAAGGGGAACGACTGAATGTGGACTAATGTGCGAGTCCATTCCATGTTGATATGAATTTAGGTGAAAGCGTAGATCCAAGATTTTTCTTTTTTTTTGTTGTTGTTGTTGTTGATTTTTTCTATTTACTACTATTATTTTTTTTTTTATTGTTGTTGTTGTAACTTTGCCAGACAGGGCATTTTTCGACATTTGCGTAAAGTTTTCTCGGGAACTTATGTACGGACTGGAAAGGAAGACTTAATCAGTGATCAGGTAAGCTACTGTTTGTAAGCAGTTATCTGATCTTCGGAGAAGTATTTCAGAGGGTCATCCGTCTGCCGTTTTTCTATTTTTCCAGAAATTTTGACTCTGGAGTCTGTTTACTGTTTCTTAGAGTTTTGCTGTTGGTTTTTTTTTTTTTTTTTTTTTTTTTCTTTTGCTTGGTAAACAGGGAACACGATCTTTTATCTATTTTTTAAGATCTGTATGAATCAATATGCTAGGGAATATATGGTTGTGTGTTCGTACAAATGGCTCTCGTGTGAATTCATTATCTGTATCTTTTCGTGATGGACTCTTGTGTGTGTGTGTGTGTGTGTGTGTGTGTGTGTGTGTGTGTGTGTGTGTGTGTGTGTGTGTATGTGTGTGTGTGTGTGTGTGTGTGTGTGTGTGTGTGTGTGTGTGTGTGTGTGTGTGTGTGAGAGAGAGAGAGAGAGAGAGAGAGAGAGAGAGAGAGAGAGAGAGAGAGAGAGATACAGAGACAGAGAATTCATTTTCAAAGTGCTTTACAATCGTTGTGGGGCGCAGTATCAAAAGTTAGAAAGGAAAGAGGCAGCCATTTCAAAAACATTAAACTTAAATTTCTTTGCAACATGATGTAGGCTCGCGAATTTCATTGCACGTAAGACTGTCTGTGTTTGGCTGTATCCAGAAACATGCAGCATGTCTTTCAATATTACCAGACTTCAAGCCTCCAAATGATTTGCGGGTTCGTCGGTGCAGCAAGTTTTCATCTGCTGCAGTTAGGCAAGCTGCAAAATGTTAAAGTTATCAGGGGACTATTATTTTTTTTTTTACGATTTGAAAGAGTCGATCGACAGAGTCATATTTTTAAAGGGTATTTTCTGCGTCGTGAAAATGCGCGTAAAACTGGAATCTTGATTATGAGAAGTATTGGCAAGCAGGAACTTTTCCGCCATGACAGATGTGGCGCGGATTGGATCAGAATCCAGTGAACTGAACAAATGTCTCTAATGGATGGTGGGAGGTGGGAGGGAGGATATGTATACAGTCAGTACTCAATAATACATTGACCCAGAAACCTGTAACGACCGCAAAACAGTGGCTGAGACAATGCGGATTAAAGTGGCTGAGACAATGCGGATTCAATCAGGAACCTACGGGCCTCTCTGTATCTGCGATAGTTTGGGAGATATATCAAGAGATATAGGCTGGATTCGAGCAGAGACTGATTGAAGGTGAGACAACTGCTCCGCCTTGAACGAGGTCTGGGTATTTCCGAATGCCCCCCCCCCCCCCCCCCCCCCCCCCCCCCCCCCCTTTTTTTTTTTTTTTTTTAAATTTAATACGTATGTAACCACTTTTAATTCCACATTTCGGTGGCCATATATATTCTGTTTTCGCGAGTTATGTCTGAACACAGAAGAACCAGATTGCAAAAAACAAAAAAAAAAAAAAAAAAACAAAAAAAAAAAACTCAACATTTTGTTGAATGCTCAGCGATTCATGTGAAACATTTACCTTTCATTGAAAAGCCACAATCACGCTTTCTGACACTGAAAGCCTTTTTTTTTTTTTTTTTTTTTAACAATTTTTCATTTGCGCTTTCTGACATGTGACTCGCGCTTAGGGACGCGTATTCCCAAGTTATTCGCGCGTTTAGGT
>JADBJO010000542.1:115000-117500 GCA_016801955.1 Conus betulinus | reverse complement strand
TTCTTCACTCCCCCCCCCCCCCCCCCCCTGTGTCCCCTCTCCCCTGTCTGTTTCCCTATCACCTAACCCCACCCAAGTCTCTCCCCCGTCTCCCTCCTCCCCCCCCTCTCTCTCTCTCTCAGCCAGTCTTTTAGCCCCCTCCCCCACCCCCTTTCAAACCACTCCCTGCCCTCCCTCCTCCTCCTCCTCCTCCTCCTCGCCCCCCCGATCCTACCTAAACCGTGCATAAACACAGGCGTCAATTGCAAAGCGCTTTAGCAGATGGAAGGGAGAAGTGATCATCTGAAGCCAGCAGACCCAGGGTTCGATTCCGTCGAGCTGCGAGTCCCCAGTGGAAAGGGCGTAGAAGGGGGGGGGGGGGGGGGGGGAAGGTTAGCCGCCTGTCTCTGCTTCTAGTTTTCCCCCTCCCTGCTACGGCGCGATCAGCGGCGCGGCCAAAGTCAACAAAGTGCGGGAAATGAGAGGAGCTCTCCCCCCCCCTCCTCCCTCCCCCTCCCCACCGCCTCCCGTTTTCTCCCTAGCCCCCCCCCCCCCCTTTACTGTGTGTGTGTGTGTGTGTGTGTGTGTGTGTGTGTGTGTGTGTGTGTGTG
Source organism: Conus betulinus (assembly GCA_016801955.1). Classification (NCBI taxonomy): domain Eukaryota; kingdom Metazoa; phylum Mollusca; class Gastropoda; order Neogastropoda; family Conidae; genus Conus; species Conus betulinus. The sequence continues at coordinate 116,910 of JADBJO010000542.1, read as the reverse complement.
TGTTTCTCTTCCTCTCTTTGTCAGCCTGACGATGATACCTTTAGCTCGCTGTTCTCTCTCTCTTCTCTGTCTCTCTGTCTGTCTCTCTGTCTCTTTCTCTCTGTGTCTGTGTCTGTGTCTCATTTTGTCTGTCTGTCTCTCTCTCTCTCTCTCTCTGTCTGTCTCTGTCTGTCTGTGTGCCTGCCTCCCTTCCATTCTGTCTGTCAATGTCGCTCTTGATCGCCATTGGGTGATTTGCTGGAAGATGGGGGGGGGGGGGGGGGGGGGGGGGGGGGGGGGGAGGGAATCTAGGGGTTGTTTTTGTTTTCTTGCTTTGTTTTCCTTTCTTTCTTTCCGTTTGTGTGTGTGTGTGTGGGGGGGGGGGGGGGGGGGGGGGGAGTAGGGACGGGGCGGGTGGGGGGGGGGGGGGGGGGGAGGAATGAAGGGTACTGGTATGGTTGAAATGTATTATTGGGTGGTGTGTTTGCGGTGGTGGTGGTGGTGGTAGTGTTGATAATGGTGTTAACTGGGGTGGTGGGGGCGATGGTGGTAGAGGTGGTAGAGGTTGCTGGGGGATAGGTGGTGGTATGGTCGAACTAATTACTTTGGATGGTGGGTTGGATGATGGTAGTAGTGGTGGTTGGTGAGCGTTTGCTATTGTTTTTGTTTGTTTGCTTGTTTGTTTGTTTGTTTGTTTGGGGAGGAGGGATGAGTAGTGGTATGGTGGAGATCTGGATGTTGTGTTGGTGGCTGTAGGTTTTGGATGGGGATGGCTAGTGGTATGGTGGAAATATATTTTATGAGACGGTGTGTTCGTCGTAGTGGTAGAGGAAGTTGGGGATGTATGAGGAGTATATGGGTCAGTGGTAGTATGTCCGGAATAGTTCTATTGGTAAATGTGTTGAGCAGTGGTATTGACAATGTTGGTGGTGTTGGGGCGGTGGTATTGGCAATGTTGGTGGTGTTGGGCGGTGGTATTGGCAATGTTGGTGGTGTTGGGCAGTGGTATTGGCAATGTTGGTGGTGTTGGGCGGTGGTATTGGCAATAGTGGTGGTGTTGGGCGGTGGTATTGGCAATGTTGGTGATGTTGGACAGTGGTTTTGGCAATAGTGGTGATGTGGGGGCGGTGGTTTTGGCAATAGTGGTGGTGTTGGGCGGCGGTGGTATTGGCAATGTTGGTGATGTTGGGCGATGGTTTTTGGCAATAGTGGTGGTGTTGGGCAGTGGTGTTGGCAATATAGTGGTGTTGGGCAGTGGTACTGGCAATATTGGTAGTTTTGGGCAATAATTTTGGTAGTGCTGGGCAATAGTGTTGACAATATCGGTAGTGTTGGGCAATGGTTTTTTAGGAATACTGGTAGTGTTGGGCGAAGGTGTTGGCAATATTGGTAGTGTTGGGCTGTGGTGTTGGGAATTTTGGTAGTGTTTAGCAATGGTGTTGGGAATATTGGTGGTGTTAGGTGGTGGTGTTGGCGTGGTGTTGGACAGTGGTGTGGGCAAAATCGGTGGTGTTGGGAGGTGGTGATGGCAACATTGGTGATGCTGGGGGGTGGTGGTGGCAATATTGGTGGTGTTGGGCGGTGGTAGTGTGGAAGTGGTCGAATGCGTGTTTGGTTTAAATGGATAGATAGGTGGCCAAGGGGGAGCAGAGAGACAACGTTTATACTGATTCGCTCAGGTTCGTGTCGTTTATCGCCAAGCTGACCACGGGGGACCCAACTCAGTGCTGTTACCATGTCAATTCGATTCCAAAAGATTGACAGAGTGACGAACAGAAAGGTAGGGAGTAACAGAGGTAAGTGGAAATGTATAGGGAAAATACAGCAAAGGAAAGAAAAAAGTGTGTGTGTCTTATTGTTTGGTTTTTTTTTTTTTTTTTTTTTTGGCTTTGTATAAAATTTGTATTTTATATCAGTTAATTTTTATAGAC
>JADBJO010000542.1:100000-102500 GCA_016801955.1 Conus betulinus | reverse complement strand
AATGTACCAGTGCGCAACTTCCCATCGCAATGAATACACCTATACTACTATCACTACCAGCACAACAACTGCTATTACTACTGATACTATTACTATTGCTGCTGCTGCCGCTGCTGCTGCTGCTGCTGATGGTGATGAAAATGAAGATGATGTTACCACTGCTGTTGATGATGTAGATGCTGCTGCTCACAAATCATCGCCGACACCGTCGTTGTTGTCGTCCTCGTCATCATCATCATCATCATCATCATCATCATCATCACAATGACAATAATGATAATGAAGGAGACAGAAAGAGGTATAGAACGAGAACAACTGTTTATTTTTGTTTGTCGGTTGTCATATGTCTCCCTTTCTCCCTTTATTTTGATACAAATGCAGAATTACAACAGCGCAAACTACACGACGAAAATCATAGATGCAATAGCACGGAGGCCACAAAGAACTGACAAGGAAGCAGGGATTAAAAAAAAAAACAGAAAAAAAATAAAACAAGAATTTGGAAATGCATTCGAGAGAGCAAAAACCTTTGCCGAGATCAAACAGATTCTGGATCTGATTTTGAATCCAGATCCGCACCGCGGATCTGTACAAAAAAAATGTAAAGCCTTCGCCTTTTGGACATACTAAATCTTTCATTCGTTTTTTTTTCCCAAATCGGCCATGTACTTTTAGTGTAATTGCGCCGACAGACAAACCAACCAACCAACCAACCAACAGGGGGAGGGGGGGAAGGTTGAGGGGGGGGGGGGGGGAGGTAAATGAATACATAACGCCCTCGGTGGAGGCAAGCGGAGAGGTATACAGGACAGCGGACACCTTGGTCAAGATCAAACAGACCTTAAAAAAAAATGTTAATTAAAAGAAAAAAAAAAAGCATCCGTCATTAGAACCGGATCGGCACCGAAATTTCAAGGATTCCTATTTGGGTCACATTCCGTTTTTTTTTTTTTTTTTTTTTTTTTTTTTTGTATATTTCGTGAAAAATAGTATCAATAGTTTTTGTGAAGCTTGCTGACAAACAGTGAAGCGAACAGGCGCAGGTGAAAATTTCGATCTCCATGGCTGAGGAAAAAAAATAAAGTCGAAGAGCAGAACCGCGGGCGACCTACGCTTAAACCCGCCTATGCTTTGGCTGCCTGTACCATCACTGCTGTTGTCGTATATGTGTGTGATTGCGGAAGCGCGCGTGTACACGTGTGTGTGTGTGTGTGTGTGTGTGGTGTGTGTGTGTGTGTGTGTGTGTGTGTGTGTGTGTGTGTGTGTGTGTGTGTGTGAGAGACAGAATGTGTGTACGCGCGCGTGTGTGTGTGGTGTGAGTGTGTGTGTGTGTGTGTGTGTGTGTGTGTGTGTGTGTGTGTGTGTGTGTGTGTGCGTGCGTGCGTGCGTGCGTGCGTGCGTGCGTGCGTGTGTGTGTGTGTGTGTGTGCGTGTGCCGTCCGTATTTTGACCGCACAGGTACGTTTCTTTGATGGAGAACTTTTCACTTTGCACTGCACAGCTTGTAGTCATGTTGGGAGGATGAATTTGGCGAATCTTCTTGCACAATCAGTACAATCAGCCCATTTGACCTTCGGTGTAATTGGTCGCATTTAGTCCATCGATTGATCGCACTTTGTAGATTGTTTGGTGAGGGTCCAATTACCATGAGAGAAATACGTAAACTCTGTTTTTCCTCGTGTGCAATAATTGACAAAAAAAAAAAAAAAAAAAAAAAAAAGGTTTAGGTTTATCAAACATGTGATTCTTGACATGATTTGGTTGAGTTAGGGTGAACGCTGCTCGGTTGCTTCCCTGCGACAAATATCGGCGGATACCAAGAACGAATACAGATAGCGGTTGAAGTCCCATTTTCCATGGGTAAAAAAATATGAAACCCGGGTAACTGGAAATGAAAAGTAATAAAATAACGTTCAAAATTAATTGGTCAGAAATATGAAGCACAGGAAACCGGAAGTTGTAACATTTAAAGTGTATTGTACAAAAAATACCAAACATAGGAAAAATGTCGATGAAAATTATTGTAGCAATATTCAAAACTTATTTGTAAAAAAAAAATGTGAAACACAAGAAAAAGGAACTGAAAACGTATGGGTGAAAGCAATTGAATTAATTTGTGAAACACATGAAACACAAGAAAGTGGAAGAGAACAGTCTTATAATAACTTCTGAAATTCATCTATGAAACGTATTATAACAGTATTTAAAATGGATCTGTAAAAATTATAAAAAAAAAAATGGAGGTGAAAATTATTTCAATAACCTATAAAATTCAACTGTAAAAAATACGAAACACAGAAAAATCAAAGTGAACAGTTTCGTAATAGCATTTAAACCTTCTTGTGTAAAAAAAAAAAAAATGAAACACAAGAAAACTGAAATGAAAAATATTTTCATAACATTTAACATCACTATGTAAGAAATATGAAACACAGAAAAATGGAAGCGAACGGTACTGAAATATCATTTTAAAAAAAAATATCTTAAAAAAAAAAATATGG
>JADBJO010000542.1:82500-85000 GCA_016801955.1 Conus betulinus | reverse complement strand
TTTCAACTTTTCAATATTTAGATTAGCTAGTTATTTGTTATGTAGTCCTCTTGCACGTTTCTTGTAACTCTCTCTCTCTCTCTCTCCTCCCCCCCCCCCCCCCCCCCCCTTAAAAATTTTTCTTTTTTGATGATGTTAAAATTCTAAGAAAGTTTTGTTGCTTCTGATGCTAGGGTCTAAAATCATCAACATGATGAAAAAGACTTTAGGTAAAATAACCAACTAACTTTGACTCCCAGTTCAGTGACCAAGATTTCGGCAAACCCCCTATCAAGTGGTCAAGTTGTCATAGGCCCGCCAGGCAATGGCCAAACTGGAAGGGGTCGCCCCTCTTTTGGCCGAACTTCAAAGGCCTCCCAAACAGCGGCAACCTTTTGCCGGACTCCGTGCTTAATGGAAAACGCTTATCCAGTAGGAAGTTTTCAACTGGTTCACTCAGATATCTCTTAGTCACACGAAAGAGTTCATCAGTTTGCCATGACCACACCAGCAATGCTGCTGGACCATAGCATGCGACCATTCTTTTCACCAGTGATGGCAGGTCTTTGGGGAATTCTTTGACAATTGTCATCGCCCCCTCCCTCTCTCTCTCTCTCTCTCTCTCTCTCTCTCTCTCTCTCTCTCTCTCCCCCAAAGCCTCAGTCTTAGGCAATTACTCTACAAGCTCGATGAACTGGTCTCCTCTAACGTTTTCCTGATGTTCGCCCACTGCATACATATTTTAGTACCTGAGGGAATCATTTCACCAGACAGAATCCCCCCACCCCCACCCCCACCCCCCCAACTCATCTGCCTATCCTTCCCTCCTCCCCCGTTCCCTTTCCCTCCCCCCACTCCCCTCATCTCCTGGCACCGCCTCCACCTCCTTCCCCCCCCCCCCCCCCCCCCCAACTCCCTCCCTCCTCCCACACCTCCTCTCATATTTTTTGCATCCAGTCATATAGAACGTGGAATACCCCCTACTCTCCCCTTTTTTTCCCTCACTCTCTTTCCCTATGTCTACAGCACCCTCCCCCCACACTTTCCCCTCTACCTTCTCTCTCTCCATCTCTCTCTCTCTCTCTCTCTCTCTCTCTCTCTCTCTCTCTCTCTCTCTCTCTCTCTCTCTCTCTCGCTCTCTTTGTCTCTAACACACGCATATTCATCTTACTGGACATCGGATATTTGGCATACCCACGTCCAGGCGACTGACAGTCTTGACAGGCGATGGACTATAGGAGGATTACTCGATGGTTCATACGATACTGTATCGCACACAGACCCCAAGAAATTGAGCTCGCTGTTTCGCTCCCTTGTGTTGGGTTTACGGTCAGCCGACCTCAAGGGACTTTGTTTTTCACCCCCCGCCCCTCTCCCCACTCCCCCTTCCCGCGTCTCGTTCTGATCCCAGACCAAAAGACGCATATTCACGCACGCACGCGCAGAGAGAGAGAGAGAGAGAAGAGAGAGAGAGAGAGAGAGAAGAGAGAGTTGGTTGCCTAAAGCCCAGCCGACTGCAAAAAGCCATATCAGAGCTGTCATCCCGTTGAAGAGAGAGAGAGAGAGAGAGAGAGAGAGAGAGAGAGAGAGAGAGAGAGAGAGAGAGAGAGAGAGAGAGAGAGAGAGAGAGAACGTTTAATGTCATTCGAATTCATTTTCAGCCATGCCTTCACGAATGAACAAACATATAAACGAAAAGCGTAGACCTCAGTCCACGTAGGTGGAAGGAATCTTGGATCTGCACTTTGTGTCAAATCACGAGTAAAAAAACAAAACAATTTTTCATTAGGGGAAGTAACAGTTGATTAGGTCTGAAGGAGTTGCTTCCCGTGCATTTTAAAAAAAAGGGTCTATAATACGAACATGGGAAAAGAAGGGGGAAAAAAAACCTGTTAACGTTTAGATGACCAGAAAGTCGTGACATTTCATGAAAATGTATTATTTCGTAGAAAGTTATTAATTAGCCATTGTAACAAAGTTGTGTTCACGATGAATAGGAAATTTGTATTAATCCAGGCGAAATACAAATCCACACAGCGAAAAAGGAGTAAAAGTAACGCAGATGAAATCAGTGAGATATTTCATCTCTTTGGAGATCCAAGTAAAGACTGTTCTCCATAATTTCTTCGCTGCTGTCAGCACATATGTGACAGACAATCGTTGGGTTCGAAAACAGTAGAGCTGAGCGCCCCGTTGATACCGTTTCACCTCCCTTGCTTCCTGTATTGGATTCCCAGACATAAGCTCAAACATTTCTCCCTTCGTTCATTACTCTTCATAAAATGATTTGAGTGTTTCAGCAGCTTGTATCATCAAAGTGGTTCTTTTTCATTCATATTTTCAGCCTTCGCTGGCCGCTTTTGGGGTGCTGCTGGATTCTGTTTTTGAGCCCTTGTTGGTGAGGATACTACAAAATCACAGACTGTGGATATATCACACCATTTGACGCCATGGGAGGAACGACACAATCTACCGTGTGCCACTGACGCGTCCGAACCGGTGGACGAAAGGCCTCCAGGCA
>JADBJO010000542.1:67500-70000 GCA_016801955.1 Conus betulinus | reverse complement strand
CTCTTTCCCTCTCTCTCTCTCAACCTCTCCTCCCCCTCTCTTTCCTCCACCTCTCTTCCCTCTCTCGCACCTCCCTCTCTCCTCTCTCTCTCCCCCTCTCATTCGCCCCTCCCTCTCTAAACCCTCTCCCCCCTCTCTGTGTCACTTTCTCACCCTCTCTCTCTCTCTCTCCACCCTCCCTCCTCTCTCCCCCCCCAACTCTCTCTCCCAACTACATCTGTTCAGCTACAAGACCAAAGCGCGCAGGATTTGCAGTAGGACGGGTGAATAAATTAATAACTAAGATGACAGGATTGACGACGAAGGTCTCATGGAGACGGCTTAGCAGATGCCTGACGTGCGCACTATAGCCCAACGCGTTGGTACATGACTGAGGCATACCGAACTTACGTTGTGTGCACTACTACTATAGTTGTGTGTGTGTGTGTGTGTGTGTGTGTGTGTGTGTGTGTGTGTGTGTGTGTGTGTGTGTGTGTGTGTGTGTGTGTGTGTGTGTGAGAGAGAGAGAAAGAGAGAGAGAAGGAGAGAGAGAGAGAGAGAGAGAGAGAGAGGGAGAGAGAGGGAGAGAGCATGCGCACTTGTGTGTGTGTGTGTGTGTGTGTGTGTGTGTGTGTGTGTGTGTGTGTGTGTGTGTGTGTGTGTGTGTGTGTGTGTGTGAGTACTTTGTTTTAAATGGCCGTTCAGAAGATGACACAGTTATTACTTACCAATAAATATGAATATAAGAATCATAAGAAATAAAACGGTAATGAAAATGAAATAACAATTACAACAACGATGATAATAACGAAAACGTTGGTAAAAATGGTAATGATAGTTATGGAAATACTACTGACAGGGGTGAAAATGCCAAAACAACGATAATTATCATCCTCATCGTATTCGTTGTCGTTGTCATCGTCGCCATCCCAGAATGATGATGATGATGATGACGATGACGATGACGACGACGACGACAACGACGACGATGACGACGATGACGATAACGATGACGATAACGATGATGATGATGATGATGATGATGATGATGATGATGATGATGATGATGATGATGATGATACTGATGGTGATGTTGAGGAGGAGGAGGAGGAGGACGAGTGGGGGAGGACAAGGGAGATGAGGAACAGGATGAGAAGAATGATGATGATGATATTAACAATAACAATAACAACAGCAACAACCACAAGAACAATGATAATAGTATAAGTAATGATAACTACAATGATAATAGTTCTCACGTGCACTGGAAGCGTGAATCGTGTTCCGCTTGCATAGTTATCAAGAAACAAACCAACAAACGGACTAAGAAAACAAGCTTTTTTTCTCAGATATTTCTGCGGCTAAGTCTTTTGAAACTCTGTCGGATTCTGGCTGGTTTTAGCTTAAAGGTTGAAACAGATGTTGTATGAGAAAAGTTAGAAGCAACGACAGTCATCATGATCATCATGATCATCATCATCATCGTCGTCGTCGTCGTCGTCGTCGTCGTCGTCGTCGTCGTTGTGGTCGCCATCGCCGTCGCCGCCGTCGTCGTCATCGTCATCATCATCAGTCTTTATCATCATCATAGAATGGTAATGATAATCATAATAACGATGACAACGATGCTTTTGCTTGCGATGTCAGCCCAATTATTGTCTAAATCTGTTTTTCGCAATAGTGTTGTCTCATAACTGACATTCAAAATATTTTTACCCGTTATGTCTATAAGAGAAAAGGTGGCTGCTATGCGAGTGTGAGTACTATTAACACCGCTGCCAGACGTTTGTCATATCTCATTTGCTCACATTGATTACGTGCTCGACATTGTCTTGTCAATTCTCAATTGCTGCTTTTTTTTCTGCCTTGCTGTTCTTCACATTGTTGTTGTTCTCTGAGAGAGAGAGAGAGAGAGAGAGAGAGAGAGAGAGAGAGAGAGAGAGAGAGAGAGAGAGAGGGAGAGGCAGAGAGAGACAGAGACATAGACAGAGAGACACACACATAGACAGAGAGAGACTTATATTCAGATGTTACATTCATGTACAGACCTTGAGCTCTTAAGAAGGTGTGCATGAGCATAACAGAGGACCAAATGATGAACAAGAGAAACAAAACTACAGATGACAGAATTGGTCAGAGTGCATGGTACTGCATGACTTCTTTATGATTATCACCATTTCTTTAAGTCTGGACGTTGTCTATAAAAACCAAGAGAAACTTGGAACAACTCGAGTGGAAGCTGGCGACAGAAGCAGGTACTATTTTTGTAATGAAGGCTCTTGTTTAGAACTGGACATTGCTAGAAATTTCTCATGTGTCCTCGAGTGCTGGGTAACAAAGTGAATCTTGAGTCTTCTTTTTTTTACAATTCTTCCTTTTAAGAGCCGCTGGCTCCAAATTTGGTCAGTTCTTTCTATCAAAAAATTCAAGTGTCCTTTCATTTACGTATTCACTCTCTCATTCAAGAGATTCATTAAATGAAGGACGTGATTTGCCTTTACAAGTTTTATTGCAGATGCCA
>JADBJO010000542.1:52500-57500 GCA_016801955.1 Conus betulinus | reverse complement strand
GATGTCTTGCCCCAGTGCGAGGAAACGAGGGGTTTGAGCATGTGCCCGTTCTCATTCGCCAGGGAGGGATTTTTGTTGTGGGGAGAGAGAGAGAGAGAGAGAGAGAGAGAGAGAGAGAGAGAGAGAGAGAGAGAGAGAGAGAGAGAGAGAGAGAGAGAGCTTAGGTATGCTTACTCATTTTACAACGCGCCCCCCCCCCCCCCACCCCTGCCTAAACGAGTGCGATATCCACTTGCCCCCTCCCCCCTTTTTACCTTACCGTGGGCACAGTGATAAACGCCTTCGTTTATACAGCCGCAATGAATAACAAATTAAACAATTAATCAATTAATTAAAAAGCTGTCATTGCAACTTTGCCAAGGGGGAAGGGGAGACACACTGGCATTAACCTTGATTAAACTCGGCAGCACGAAGCAAGAGTGCAACGCTCAGATACAGACACCTGACAAAGCTGAGGGACGGGTAGACAGGCAGACAGACAGAGACATACACAAAGATACGTACGTTTACCTACCCTTGCATTACCTCTTACCTCTTACCAATACCTCTCCCACCACTCTACTATGCACACATAGGCATATGCATTCGCGCACTCACCATTTCTCTCACTCTCTCTCTCTCTCTCTGTCCCTCACACACACACACACACACACACACACACACACACACACACACCACACACACACACACACACACACACTTACATACAAACACTCACACACACACACGCCTACGGACGTGGATACACACACACACACACACACACACACACACACACACACACACACACACACACACACACTCACACACACATACAACCACCCACCCAAACTCTCTCTTACACATGAACAAATAAACTTTCTCTCTCACATACACACATGCGCGCGCATGAGTTTACACACACACACACACACACACACACACACACACACACACACACACACACACACACACACACACACCACCACAACCACCCACCCATACTCTCCTTTACACATGCACGACTAAACTCTCTCTCTATCTCTCTCTGTCTCTGTCTGTCTGTCTGTCTGTCTGTCACACACACACACACACACACACACACACACACACACACACACACACACACACACACACACACACACACATACATTTACACACACACGCGCGCACCGACCTGTCTTGCTGGTAACAAGGACACTCTTCCAAAACATCAAAACAACAACATTAAGACGACAACAACAACAACAACAACAACAACAAAAAGCCCTAAGGAAAAGACAGTAAGGCCAGCACGCATGCACACGTCTGTTTGCATCCATTTCTGTTTGCTCATGCGAGCGTGTGTGTATGCATGCATAAAGACATGTTTATTACGTCTATTTAGCCATCTATCTATCTGTTGTTTTTCTTTCCATTTCTCCTGGTTGTCGCCCTCGTGCGGCCTCTTTTGTCGGCCGGGCAATAAACCACTTGACTTGACTCCTGGTTATAACTCCAAGAGAGGTAAATACATAAATCAGCCGTTCCATCCTCCCTCCTCGCCTCCTCCCCATGCGGCTCTTCCTCCTTCTCCCCCACCCCTCAACTCCCGCTCCGCCCTCCTCCCCCCGCCCCCCCCCCCAAAAGAAAAAAAAAAAAAAAAAGAAAATCGTTTCCGGTACCTCCTACTCTCGCCGCCCCACCCCCCCCCCCCATCTTCACCCCCTTACATCCATGTGTCTATGGCCATACTGAAAACGAAACAACGACAACGACGATGACGACGATGACAACAACAACAACGACGACGACGACGACGATGACAAAAGAACAACAACAGCAACAATAATAGCAACAACCAGAGGAGACTCATAAAGCGTGCTGACACCAAAAGTGACCCCCGAAAGGGACGAGACATTCTGAACCAGTATCTGTTTAAAGACGATCAAGTAGCACGCGAAAAAGGTTGGTAATGTGTTGAGATGATACAATACCATTGCTCCCGCCGCCATCGCCTTTTCCTCCTCTCCCGCCCCCCCCCCCCCCCCCCCCCCCCCCCCCCCCCCCCCTTTTTCTCTCTTACCACTGTCTCACCCCACCCCCCTCACACACACACACACACACACACACACACACACACACACACACACACATTTCTGCCACAGGCTATGAATCTGATTTACAAAAAGGTCATTGCGTATTATCTGTAGGTTGTCCAGCGCGTTTAAAAGTTACGCTCCGGCTTAACGTCCATTCACCCTAGTGGCTCAGACAAAATGTTACACAAGGAAAAATGCTTTTCTGATCTTTGGCACGAGTGCTCTGCTTGCCTACGATTCAAAGCGTTTTGAACACAGCTGAGACATAACCCATACGCTGTCAATGATCGATCATTTTTTTTTTTAACAAACGACCTGAGGCAATTTTGTTGATCGAAGATATGAAAATGATCAGTTAGAAAGTGGTATTGTGGCTGAATTGAAAAAAAAAAAAAGAAAAAATCCGATACAAACTAATGTACATGAAAATTTGAAATAGATCACAATTTTCGCCATCTTGTTTCCTTCGGCAAAAACCTCTCAGGGCTGCCACAGAATATTTTCGACGTCCGCGTCAAACGTACCAGACTCCGGACCAAGATGCAGAGAGTACAAATCTTCTTCTTCTTCTTCTTCTTCTTCTTCTTCTGCGTATGCAGGCTGATACTCTGTGGACACTTCTTGTATAGCCAGGCAAGTATTAAACCCATCTGCCCAACAAAGGGAGTAGAGTGTTATGTGTATGACCGTTTTTTTTAATCCCGCCATTAAGGCAGCCATACTCCAACTTCGGGGAAGGTGCATGCTATGTGTAACGTGTCATCCATACCAACGGCCAAACTGGCCTTCTCTTCCAAAAGTGGTGAAGGGATTTTACGTGTGTGCAAGATGTTTTGCGTGCGTTCATACACGGAACCTCGGTTTATAGTCTCATTCGAAGGACTGTATGGGAAATAAAGTCAATGAGTATCTTCGTCTTTTGCTGGTTGAGTCCACTGCGCATGTTGGAGACATTCAGCACTCCCTGTTGGGCCTGGCTGGCTCTGTGTCGCCCTCCTGTCCACGGCCTGGCTGGCTCTGTGTCGCCCTCCTGTCCACGGCCTGGCTGGCTCTGTGTCGCCCTCCTGTCCACGGCCTGGCTGGCTCTGTGTCGCCCTCCTGTCCACGGCCTGGCTGGCTCTGTGTCGCCCTCATGTCCACGGCCTGGCTGGCTCTGTGTCGCCCTCCTGTCCACGGCCTGGCTGGCTCTGTGTCGCCCTCCTGTCCACGGCCTGGCTGGCTCTGTGTCGCCCTCCTGTCCACGGGCTCTACCTGGAAACTGACGGTGTCAAATCGCCAGACTTGAGCACACACTCGGTGGGTTCACGCTCAGGCAAAGGCCACGTGCAGGTAGCAGTCCGCCCTCGCTGAACAGCTGAGAAGAAGGAGAAGGCGGTATACGTGGTTACCTGCAAGGGCACTCCACTCAACTGAACAGGTCTCTGAGCAGGAAGTACGTAGTAACCTGCACAAGCGAACGGGACTCTGACTAAAAAGACAGAGGGTGAAAACGAGGCGAGATACGAATCCTTTCCCTCTACACATCCGTGTGCAGACAGAGCGACCACACTTGCTATGGGACGCTCTTTTTCAAGGTAACGCACCCCAGGTTATATGACAGACAGGGGGGATAACCACCCACGGAGAGTGAGAGATCTGTGTAGAACTACACTAATACTAGCATAAACACAACACGTCAAGATACTGTCAGATCAAAGTGACCACTATGTCATGTAGGACACAAAGCCAGATTCGAACCAGCAACGTTTGACTTGCAAAGTCAATGCTTTATCACCAACCAGGCAATCCTTCTCTCCCCCCCCCCCCCCCCCCCCCCGCTCCTGCCCACCTCCCCCTTCCCCCCCCCCACCCCCCCCCCACCGCCCATTCTCCCTATTCTTCCACCGAGCTACATACCAGAAAACAAAACAGAACAAAACAAAAACCTCCCATACAAATAGGGGCACGGTCTGTTCCTCCCCCCACCCCTTCTCTCCACCCTCACCCCCCCCCTCCCTCATCCACCGAGCAGGCTCTCCGCTGCCTCAGCCTTCTACTTGTTTTAACGCACTCGACCATGACCGCCCGACGACGAGCATGTCACAGGTGACCAGAGATGGCTCCACCTGGACCAGGACCCCCCTACACACACTCCCCTCCCCCCCCCTTTCCCTCCCCTTCCCCACTCCACTTCCCCCTCCTTTGACATAACGTATGAAGGCTACTACGACTCTCTCTCTCTCTCTCTCTCTCTCTCTCTCTCTCTCGTGCCCCCCACGGCATTCCTGCGTCCCTGTAGCTCTCCGCTCTAGGGCCAGTACAAGAACAAGGACCTTACTAAGGACACAAAGGGGCTCGTTCAAGGATCTGCTTGTCCTTTGTTTCTCAGGTATATCCCCCCCCCTCCTCCACCTCCACCTCCCCAACCTCCTCCCACACTTCCCTAAAGGGCTGGTGGTAAGGAGGGTGAATATTCGGATGAAGGTTGAGGGGAGTGGGGAAGAAGAGAGGAGGGAGGATGGGAGAGGGTGGGAGAAGGAGGAAGGAGAAGGGGGGGGAGGGGGGGGGAAGGGGGGAACAAGGAGCCGTGGATTCGCAGATCCCATAAAACCATCGCGGACGATCCGCGAGTTGACATGTACATCGCTTTGTGGCCCGCTTAATAAATGACGTGTCAGCTAGAGGCAGATCCCTCCCGCACCCCCACCTCCACCCTCCACCCCGCTTTCCCTCTCTCATCCTCCTCCTCCTCTATCCCTACCACCCCTCACCCCCTTCCCACACCACTCTCACTCTTCTTTCCTCGCTGCTCAGCCATGTTGGCCAGGGTGTGGGGGTGAGGGGTGATGGGGGGGGGGGGGGGGGTAAAAAGACATAGGGGCTAGCTAGGCCTTCGGTTGGTTGGATGGTTGGTTGGTGAGCTCAGTTTGCCTGCCTGACATACCTTGCCAGTCCACGTTC
>JADBJO010000542.1:32500-37500 GCA_016801955.1 Conus betulinus | reverse complement strand
TAACCCGTCATGTTTTACTAACAAAATAAAACAAAACAAACAAAATTAACAAAAAAAGCTCCAGGAAGTCGACATATTTCATTATAACCAGCCTTCGTGTCATACACTCCATTAATTTCATCATCCATGTTTGACTGAGAAAAAAAAAAGAAAGCTGTACAAAGTTGACATTTTTTTTTTGAACAGCCTTCGTATTTTACGCGAAGCATTCTCTTTGCTTACCCCCCCCCCCCCTTCACCCCCCCCCCCATCCCCATCCTTCACCCCCCCCCCCCCCCCCCCCCCCCCCGTAGCCCTCCTCCCTTCCCCCGTTCGCCACAGCTCTCCTCCCATACCACCACAACCCCCCCACCCCACTCCCCCCCCCACTCCCGCCCCCCTCCGCCTGCGAAAAGAAAAATGCATGTTAAAAAAAAAAAAAAAATCCAGAAGCTTTTCCGGCTTCATAGACGGACAATAATAAAAGTCGAAGACAGAACTGGAAGAAACGATGACATCACACGACGACATTCGTCAGAAGTAAAGACACCGAAACGATCTCTCTGATGACGCATCGGCCGAGCGACACGTCGGCTTTGATGACGCATACGCAGTCGCCGACGAGACGGCTGGTGTCCTAATCCGGTAGCGAGGGGGGGGGGGGGGGGGGGGGGCTCCGCGGCGTAGTCACGCGTGAAGGTCTTTGGCGTGTTCAAAGACCGGACATAAATCAACGGAACTGTGACAGTCCAGACTTTAGGTGTGGGGAACCTTGGCTGGCTGAGTGGCAAGTACACCAAACTCGCCGTCAGCTATTGCGAGTTCGATCCCCGGTGGCGCCTAACATTAAAATAGCCATTTCCGCTTCTCAGTCTAATGTGTTTTCGCTCTGGTGGTGACAGTGTACAGTGTAGTGTTCAATAGGTCTGTCTCCTCCGACTCCTTCCCTCTCTCCCCTCCGCCCCCCCCTCCCCCCGCGCACACACATAACACACCAGAATCAAGACTCCAGAAAATGTAATTTTTTTTAACTCCTTGGGGAAGCACGGAGCGTAAATACCAACAAACTTTGCGTTACGCAAAAGAGCGTCAAAATCTGGAACATCAATCGATCGTGTTCCCTTGGCGATTTGACCAAGAATAGTAAGTGTAAAGACATAATGCACACAGGAAAGGATTGTCACTCGACTTTGTCCCATCTTCTTGCATTTACCTAGGGTGGAACGTGTACCCTGCCTGTTTTGAACACAAAGCAAAACTTGACAAAAAAAAAAAACAAACAAAACAAAAACAAAAAAACACACATTACTTTCCAATACTTTATTAGAAACAAAACCCAAACCTAACCTAAACCAAACCAAACCAAACCAAAATAACAGGTGTGGTCATCAGAGGTGTTCACGGGTGTGGTCATCAGGTGTTGTTGACAGGTGTGGTCATCAGGTGTTGACAGGTGTGGTCATCAGAGGTGTTGACAGGTGTGGTCATCAGAGGTATTGACAAGTGTGGTCATCAGAGGTATTGACAGGTGTGGTCATCAGATGTGTTGACAAGTGTGGTCATGAGAAATGTTTCACAGGCGTGGCTATCAGGTGTTGACAGGTGTGGTCATCAGAGATGTTCACAGGTGTCGTCATCAGGGATATTGACAGGTGTGGTCATCAGAGGTGTTCACAGGTGTGGTCATCGGAGGTGTTCACAGTGTGCTCATCAGAGATGTTCATAGGTGTGGTCATCGGAGGTGCTCACAGGTGTGGTCATCAGTGGTGTTCACAGGTGTTCTTATCAGGTGTTGACAGGTGTGGCCATCGGAGGTATTCACAGGTGTGGTCAACAGAGATGTTTGTAGGTATGGTCATCAGAGATGTTGACAGATGTGGTCACAAGAATGTTGACTGGTGTGGTCATCAGAGATGTTCATAGCTGTGGTCATCAGAGGTTTTCACAGGCGTGGTCATCAGAGATGGCCACAGGTGTGGTCATCAGAGATGTTGACAGGTGTTTTCATCAGACGTGTTCACAGGTGTGGTCATTAGAGATGTTCACAGGTGTGGTCATCAGAGATGTTCACAGGTGTGGTCATCAGAGATGGCCACAGGTGTGGTCATCAGAGATGTTGACGGGTGTTTTCATCAGAGGTGTTCACAGGTGTGGTCATCAGAGGTGTTTACAGGTGTGGTCATCAGAGATGTTCACAGGTGTGGTCATCAGAGATGCTGACAGGTGTGGTCATCAGAGATGTTCACAGGTGTGGTCATCAGAGATGTTCACATGTATGGTCATCAGGGATGTTCACCAGTGTGGTCATCACAGATGTTGACAAGTGTGGTCATCAGAGGGGTTAACAGATGTGGTCATCAGAGGTTTTGACAGGTGTGGTCATTAGAGGTGTTGACAGGTGTGGTCATCACAGGTGTTGACAGGTGTGGTCATCACAGGTGTTGACAGGTGTGGTCATCACAGGTGTTACAGGTGTGGTCATCAGAGATACTGACATGTGTGGTCATCAGAGATATTGACAGGTGTGGTCATCAGAGATATTGACAGGTGTGGTCATCAGAGAGGTTCACAGGTGTGGTCATCAGATATGTTGTCAGGTGTGGTCAACAGAGATGTTGGCAGATATCGTCATCACGTAGGCTGACAGGCGTCTTTCCATGGCGCATGTTGTGCTGTTGTATTTGCAAATCCTGGGATCAGTTCAGGGCCATCGGTCAGGGTTCCACATGCCCCAAGAGAGTTCAGACAGTGTCGCTCTTGCTGACCAATCAACTAGCCGACGTGGTGGTCAGTGAGGCCAGCCGTCCGCAGCAGTGGACTGGAGTTAGTCCTTAGGACTTAAGTCCTTAGGACTTGGTCCTCCCGATGACTCCCAGTGAGTGGCTGAGCCTTGTCTCCTTTCCTTTCTTTTGTTGCTTCTGTTCCTGAGACAGTAGCAACGAAAAGCATCACGAACGGTGATAGGGACACGGTGTTGAATGTAGTGGAACAGACCAATGCTGGAACACTTTGGTGATGTGGCGGAACAGACCTATGCTGGAACATTTTGGTGATGAATGTAGAGCTATGCTGGAACACTTTGGCGATGAATGTAGACCTATGCTGGAACACTTTGGTGATGAATGTAGACCTATGCTGGAACACTTTGGTGATGAATGTAGACCTATGCTGGAATACTTTGGTGATGGGACAAACCCTGCTTGTGATCTTTAGTGCAAGAGAACGCTGCTAAATGCTACATGTGTGTGTATGTGTGTGTGTGTGTGTGTGTGTGTGTGTGTGTGTGTGTGTGTGTGTGTGTATGTGTGCGTGCGTGCGCGCGTGCGCGCGTGCGTGTGTGTGTGTGTGTGTGTGTGACTGGACTGAAAGAAGTCCAGTAAAACATGAGCTCGATTCATTTTGTTTGTTCTTGCAGATTTTTTTTCTTTTTTCTTTTTTCTTTTTTTTCTTTTTTTTTTTCTTTTTTAGCAGAGATTACACATTCGTCCCAGTGTCACAAATTATTCCGACCACCGTTTATTCTATACCCCCCCCCCCCCCCCCCAAAAGCAGACAAAACAGGACTCGTGTGCGAGGAATCTAACCTCACACTGCAGATCAGAGAGATACTGGCTCAATCGATCGTGTTTCCCAAGAGCTCACGCAGTACACTACTTGTGAGCAGACCAGCAGAGAGGTGACGTAAAGAGGGCGCCACTTTGCTCCTCTCTTTCTCTCTCTCTCTCTCTGCGACCCTTTTAATTGTCACTGTTCCACGTGATCACTGTCATTACCTTGCTCCGACCTCCTTCCTTCATCTAATCTCGCGGGCTGAGAGTCAAAATTGTATACCAGTCTTTTGGGAATGTTGTATGAATAGACTTTTTTTTTTTTTTTTTTTTGTCTTTCTTCACTATACTCCACGTTTTCGGTTCTGTTTTTGTGGGTCATTTTATTCTGTCTCTGGTTTAAAGAGTCTTTATACATTTTTTTTTCTTTCTCGTTACATGTTTATAAAATTTCGAGTTTTGATGTTATGCTCTAGCAACAAAGTAACGAGAAGACACACACAGTCCCGAATGGACCAGCCCATTGTTCTGCAGACTCTATTTGCCCCCAACGATCTTTTTGAATGCATTTTCGTTTGTTGCACTTATTTGTTACTGATATGTATCTTTTAATTTCATTTTTAAACTGGGGGGAGAAGAAAAAAAAAAAAAAAGATAACGTGTCATCAACACTGTTCAAGCTTGTTTGCGTTGAAAGAATGTCCATAGATGACCTTTATGTTATGAGTGTGATGTGTTTGACAATTGTTATACATTGTATGTTATTGATGATGGATACGTCTTTCAAAACCAAAAAAAAAAAAAAAAAACGTTTTGTACCCGAGATGGCGACAACCCTAAGAGTGGAAGGGGGCAGGGCTGGTAGATGGGGACTGGGGGAATGGGAGAGAGAGAGAGAGAGAGAGAGAGAGAGAGAGAGAGAGAGAGAGAGAGAGAGAGAGAGAGAGAGAGAGAGAGAAAGAGTGTGTGTGTGTGTGTATGTGTGTGTGTGTGTGTGTGTGTGTGAAGGCTATATGCGGTCCGCCGGGCTATACCAAAACTGAAACGGAAACCGAGAGCTGCACCATCTGTGTTCTCTCCCTTTCTGTGAATAGGCTTGTTCTTGCCTATTTGAAAGTTTAAATCCTCTGTCGTTTCTAGGCATCCATACTCCGTCAACAGCACCATAATTGGGTATTAGGGTGTGTGTGTGTGTGTGTGTGTGTGTGTGTGTGTGTGTGTGTGTGTGTGTGTGTGTGTGTCTAAAACTGGTCATCTGGCAACTGGCACCTGTCCCTCTTCAACCTCTGCTTCCTGATAGTGTTGATTAACGGCTACCTGAAACCTTGGAAACGCCCCCCCCCCCCCCCCCCCCCCCCCCACACACACACACACACACACCTCCCCCCTCCACTCACACCCTCCCCCACTTTCCTCCGATACCCATCCATCCGTCCCCCCTACCATCTCCCCTTCTCCTCACCTTTTCCATCC
>JADBJO010000542.1:20000-27500 GCA_016801955.1 Conus betulinus | reverse complement strand
CTTCCCCTGCCCCCCCCCCCCCCCCCCCCCCGCCCCCGCTCTCTCTCTCTCTCTCTCTCTCTGCTGCGTTTTCCTTCCTTTTTTTCCAATGAATCTTCCCGCTGCTCTTCTTTCTTTCTTCCTTACTTTCCTGCATTGTTTCCAACACAATGCGCACGCTGATTTTCATCCAGAAGTATTCCCATGGAGGTGCACAAACGCGGGTTTGTTTGCGACCTTCGATTGTGCCGACAATTAGGTAGTTTCAGTCCGTATATTCATATTTGTATGCACACACGTTTATTTGTATATATTTATCTATTCATTTATTTATTCATGTATCTATTGAAAGGTATGCATATCTAGACAGAGAGGTAGACAGACAGACTGATAGACCTATAGAGTAATAGATAGATTGACAGACAGACAGATAATAGATAGATACATAGATAGGTAGATAGAGAAAGAGAGGGAGCTACCTAGATCGACAGATACGTGCATACATAGAAAAAGAAAGTGGGGATGAAGAACAAATAGGTTGCAGAGGCGCAGCCTTCACTGGCAGCATGCAGGGAGGGGCCAGCAAAGTCCGTATTGACAATAGAACTATTTTTTATTGACAATAGAACTATTTGTGACCTTCCGCCACCTGTTAGTGGATCGGATGAGTTTTACGTCATCACAGCATAAGCTTTTAGGGACAAGCTTTTCGCCGCAGCCAGCGGCGGCATGGAGTCAATCGTCTTGGCAAGACTTTGTAGACAGGCAGGTTTGGTCGCCAACTTGTTATTTGCATTTAGCAGCAGCCGAATAGGTACGAGTGTCGGGTGGGGTGGGGGTGGGGGGGGTGGGAGGGGGGGGGGGGGGGGGAAGAAGGGGGGTTTGATTTGGGGATCTTTGTTGAGACGAATCAAATTTGATGAATAGAAATACAAATAATAACAAACAATGAAAACAACCGACAAAAACCATTTATGAACTTCGTATGTATACACAGTCCATTCATAACACGATCGCTAGCTAGTTTAAGGAGAGTTTGCTTTGAGGCAGATCAGGGTACGTGCAGATGATGAGACTGACGTTCCGGTTGATATATCACCCACTGTTCAAAAATAAAGGTGGGCAGGAAAAAGGTATTCGAAATCGGTTAGGTGTAACCAGGGATCGAAGTAACAGAGAGAGAGAGAGAGAGAGAGAGAGAGAGAGAGAGAGAGAGAGAGAGAGAGAGAGAGAAGTAATAGTCTGGTTTAAAAAACTTCGGGAACTCATTCAGTACAAAGAGCTCCCCTTCCGGAAGTTCTGTGCCAGTAATTCCCCTTTTTCTTATACTCTGTCTGATTCTGCTTTTTTCGTGTTTTTTTTGTTTCGTTTTTTGTTTTTGTTTTTGTTTTTGTTTTCGTTTTTTTGGTTTTTTTTCCCCTTTCTTCACTATCGACGACTGTATGGACCATTCTCTTGACACACAAAAAATCTTTTGCCTTTTTCTCTTTTCTTGATGGCAATTTATAACACGTCAGCTTTTGTTGTTGTTCTTGTTTGCAATTTTGGTGGTGGTGGTTGTTGTTCTTTTTTTTTGTGATTATTGTTGCTGCTGTTGGTGGTATTGCTGTTGTTATCTGGTGATTACTAGTAAAAAAAAAAATAATTTCTACTGTCCGCGGTGGACGCCAGCCGTCCAGTCTGCAGCGTCTATTCACCCATTAGGGTGTTTTATGTGTTTTGTTTTATTTGAAACAAAATGTAACGGGACTAAATTGGTCATCCAGGTGCCGCAAAGATCCTAAGGTCATAGATGAGGTCATATAGATAAGGTCACGGTTAAGGTCAAAGAGGAGGTCACGGGTGTGTTTCAAAGCTTGAACAATTCTAAGGGAACGCTTTGATTCAGTTTTTTGTGTGTGTGTGTATATGTATGTGTTTCCTTTTTAAGTCCCCTCTCTCATTTTTGAATAATAATAATAATACATAGAATATTTGTTGTACTTTCTTTAGATGGTGAATAAATGATAGCAATCGCTTGAGTGGGTCGAAAGTTCCAGATATGTCAATTTCCTGCCTCCACAGTAGCTCTGTTACACTGCCGGTTTCGGCTATTGCCAACGTGGGGACAGATGGCCGTAAAATGATATGCAGAGATTAGAGATGCTTTGGTGTCTGTTCCTCCCTATCTGTGGCATGTGACCACAGTGGACCGTGATATATTTTTTCTGCCTTAACTCCCTCTGTCTCTACATGTCCATCTGTCTGTCTATCTGTCTGTCTGTCTCTGTCTTCATGTTTCTCTGAGTCTGTCTCTGTCTGTCTCTGTCTGTCTGTCTCTGTCTCTGTCTGTCTCACTCTCTCTCTCTCCCTCTCTCTATCAATCGGTCTGTCTCCCTCCATGTCCTTTTTCTCTACGTCTCTTGCTGTCGCCCTGTCCATCTGTTTCTGTCTCTTGCTTTCTTTCTGTATCACAGGCTCTGTCTGTGTCTGTTTCTCTTTCTCTCTATCCGATTGATTTCTTTCTGTATCACAAGCCCTGTCTGTGTCTGTTTCTCTTTCTCTCTATCCGTTTCTCTCTCTACCTTTCCCCTCTCTATCCTCCCTCAGTTCTCAGTGTTTCTTTCTCTTTTTCTATAAATCTTTCTGTCTGCCAATCAGTTCTCTCTCTCTCTCTCTCTCTCTCTCTCTCTCTCTCTCTCTCTCTCTCTCTCTCTCTCTCTCTCTCTCTCTCTCTCTCTCTCAGATAGAAAACAAAGCGTGGTCGATGGAAAAACTACTTACATGGTCTATGTGGAAACAGTGAAAACATTTTGATACACCGGTTTCAAATCTGACAAAGTACAAAATGACATTCTTGCAAAAGGTGAGAAACTTGCTCCACGCTTATTTATTATTTTTTTTTATATATCTATGAATAGTTCTCAAAAATGAAAGAAGAAGAAGAGAAGAAGAAGAAGAAGAAGAAGAAGAAGAAGAAGAAGAAGAAGAGCGTGCTAAAGCGTGTTTTTTTTCTCCCTTAAACTAATGTAAGATGTGCTTGTCTCTCTCACACACTGGGACTGACATTTATATCATCCACTCTCTTTCTCCTACCCAGCACCTTTCATGGTGAAGATCTCTGCTGTCTGTTAGTCACAATCTCAAAGATATATTCATTTCAAAACAGCTTCCAAAACATACATTTTTTGTTAAGGATCATGATTAATTCCTCCAGTATGATTATTACTAATTATTGTTCGTAAGTATCGCGCGCGCGCGCGCGCGTGTGTGTGTTTGTGTGTGTGTGTGTGTGTGTGTGTGTGTGTGTGTGTGTGTGTGTGTGTGTGTGTGTGTGTGTGTGTGAGTGCGTGCGCACCCGTATGTGAGCGTGTGTATGTCAATTTTAAACCCATGAAGTCATCTGTGTGTGTGTGTGTGTGTGTGTGTGTGTGTGTGTGTGTGCGCGCGCGCGTGCGTGGGTGCATGCATGCGAGCGTGCGTGTGCTAGCGCGCGCGCGCGTGTGTGTGTGTATTTATGTGTGTGTGTGTGTGTGTGTGTGCGCGTGCGCGCGCGCGTACGGGTGTGTGTGTGTGTGTGTGTGTGTGTGTGTGTGTGTGTGTGTGTGTGTGTGTGTGTGTGTAATGGGGGAGCAGGACGAGCAGGACGGGAGCAAAAAGGGGGTGGGTGGGTGTGTGGTGATTCTGAGGGAGGGGGGATTGAGGGTGACGGAGGAACAAAATGAAGTGCTCATGCGTGTGCTCGCACACATAGATGCCTTCATTTCAAACGTTTTTTGCATTGTGGACCGTGTCTGGTAAACTGTCCGGCGCCACTCAGCGAAGCTGCAGTTAATTTTTGGGAGATGCGCGGCCACATAATCATTTCATTGTATTATAGTATCATTTATCTTTTGTGTTCACTTTCATCGCCTGAAGCGCACCGAGACTGCATCCTTTGTTGAAGTTTTCTATCTTCTGCGCTTTTTTTGTTGTTCAAGATTTCTATTTCTTGCGCTTTTTTTTGTCTCTGTCGAAATTTCTTTCGTTCACTTCTTATTTCTTTTTTCTTTTTTTTTTTTGGGGGGGGGGGGGGGGGGGGGGGGGGGAGGGGGGGGGGTGAGGGGTGAGGGGGTGGGGGGGTGGGGGTGGGGTGGATGGGAGGAAGCGGGGGTGAGTGGATGAGAGTAGGGTTGGATTGGCTGGGAGTTATTCTCGTGGACTGTGGATCTCTAATTCACTCTCAGAACTCTACCAGCAAACTGTCATACACCGAAACATACTGCGGTCGTACTGGAAATGGGAAGGTGCCAAGGTCTTTCCTTTTATCTATCTATTCATATGTTTATTCATTTATTTATTTATTTATTTACATACTTATGACTTAAATATCGATTTATCTCTTTATTTATTGATTTATTCATATATCTATTTGCGGCTTTTGTGAAATAACTTATTGTCAAGTTAGTACACTGACTTACGGACCTCGCTATTCATTTTTTTTTTGCCCAAATATTCATTTGTGGGGAGTCGTGTCATCTTTTTGTGTGTTTTCTCTCAATGGTATTACATCCGTGTCGTCACCGCTCCTCCTCCACCCCCCCCCCACCCCCACACACACACACCTCCCTGCCTTAACCCCTACTCCCATCGTCCCCCCCCCCCCCCCCCTTCTTTTTTCATACAGTCATATTTAAATCTTAAATAAATGTTAGCGAACCGAAAAAAAAAAAAAAAAAAAAAACCGTGGACAAACGAATCAAGACAAAACTCGACGCGTTTCGACCTCTTAGGTCTTCTTCAGGCAAGATACAAAAACAATTAGGACAGCGAAAATGAACGAGCAATCACTTACCTTCAGTCGCTTCAGATAAAGTGACTGCTCGTTCATTTTCGCTGTCCTAATTGTTTCGTATCTTGCCTGAAGAAGACCTAAGAGGTCGAAACACCTTGTGTTTTGTCTTGTGATTCGTTTGTCCACGGTTTTTTTTTTTTTTTTTTTTTTTTTTTTGCGGTTCGCTAACATTCATTTCAGATTTGTTTAGATTTCCACCTGCAGTCGTCTCACTTTGCAACCAGTCATATTTAGGTTCGTCCTGAGCAGATTCAGCAATGACAGACATCATTCTCAGGGTCAGTACGGGAAACCCGTCAGTGGAGACACTGCACTCACTACTGCTTAGTCTTTTGGGCTGTACTCAGTCGGGGGGGGGGGGGGGGGGGGGGGGGGGGGGGGGGGGACGTGGTGGTGGCGGCGGGTGGATGGATGTATTGGGAGGAGTGAGTGCGAGGGTGTGGTGGTGGAGGGTGTGATACGCGGGGGGTGGAGGTGGGGAGGGAGGGGGGGGGGGGGGGGGTGATTGTGGTGAAATGACCGTAGCGTACATCCTGTCCTTTTTTCTTTTTTTTTTTTCTTTTTTTTTTTTTTTTTCTTTGAAGAGAATACTTATATAGCGCCTGTCCCTGATCAGAGACCAAGCTCTAAGAGCCTCACAATTCGCATTCTCGTTTACACAATGGGCTGCCTACCTGGGTAGAGCCGACTGAAGAGCTGCCTGCTTGAGCTTCATTCAGTCGTTTCACGTGTCCTTCAGTCACATCGTTGATTCAGTTTAACAACTCTTTCATTCTCTCGATTTTTCTCGCACAGTGGTTGCTATGTGTATCGTGTCATCCATACCAAATGGTCGAACGGGCCTTCTCTTCCGAAATTTGGTGATGGCATTTTACGCGTATGCAAGATGTTGTGCGTGTTTTACACACACGGAACCTCGGTATATAGTCTCATTTGATGGACTGTTTGGGAAATGGAGTCAGAACCAATCTTATCTCTCGAGGGGGAAAATCCCCCGGTGCCGAAACGGCCAGGCGGAGATTCGAACCCGCAACCCCAGGATCACCAAGATTACGAGCCCGGCGCTCCACGAACCGAGCTATTCCCCCCCCCCCCCCCCCCCCCCCCCCCCCCCCCCGGCCCTTCCCACCCCTCTGCCTTCTCACCTTTACACACAGACAACTGCTTCGTCGTCGCGAAGGCAGCATGAGTGAGCGTCAGATACAACACCACCGTCCGACCAACAGCCGTCGCCAAGAACTTTCCGAGGCTGAAGACTCTGGCATCATTTCAGCTGGCTATGGACGTGGGAAAAAAAAAAACTCAAACCGAGGTGTCGCCACGAGAACACTTGGACACGAAGGAGTTTTCCACGGAGAGAATTGGTTCATTTATTTGTTGATTCATTCATCTCTCTCTCTCTCTCTCTCTCTCTCTCTCTCTCTCTCTGTCTCTGTCTCTCTCTCTCACTCACTCACTCTCTCTTTCTCTCTCTCTCACTCACTCACTCACTCCTCACTCGCTCTCTCTCTCTCTCTCTCTCTCTCTCTCTCTCTCTCTCTCCTCTCTCTCTCTCTCTCTCTCTCCCAATCGGTGATTGGAATGAGTGTATACAAAAGTGCGCTTTCTTGGGATTCAAATGATATATGCATATCTTAAAACATGCAAGCAGACAAGTAAACAAACAAACAAACACGAGGTCTACGACTTAGACAGTTCTTTGCTGTGTGTAAGTATTCCAGAGAGATGTCTGACAATCATGGGATACATAGGAGGGAACGGAGTAGGGTGTGACGAGGGATGGGGTAAACAAGTTGCGCATAACACACACACACACACACACACACACACACACACACACACACACACACACACACACACACACACACACACACACACACACACACACACACACACACACACACACACACACACACACACACACACAGAGAGAGAGAGAGAGAGAGAGAGAGAGAGGGGGGGGGGATTTAGCCACATCACAAAAGAAAAGTAGTGTTAGAAGAAGAAGAAGAAGAAGAAGAAGAAGAAAAAACTCTAAACTTCCTCTTCCACATGCGCCCTCCGGTCCACTCCTAACAAGACTGACTAGTTTAGACGGAACTCTGTACCAAATTAAAAAAAAAGTAAAAAAAAAAAAAAAAAAAAAAAAAAAGACAAAGAAACGAAAATAGCGATTTATTTCCCAGCAGTATACGAATAGCATTTCAGTATTTGAAGCTGTAAAGCATTATATCAACATTCACTAGATACATTTTTGACAATTGTAACATTAACTGGATTGGAGGAGGGGAGGTGTGTGTGTGTGTGTGTGTGTGTGTGTGGAGGGGGGGGGAGAGGGGGGTTACTGTATCTTTACAATCTCTATGTAACCATCTACCCCTCCCCTCCCCCCTCTTCCCCCCCCCCCCCCCCCCCCCGTTCCGCATTCCAACTCCTTCATGTTGCCCCGATGTTTCCAATCATTAATTTTGCATATTCGTGTATTTCCCAATTCGATTCTCAATCGTGTTAATTACATGCATTTTTATGATATATAACCTAAGCTCTTATTGTCTGCATGTTCTTGTTATACACTTTCATATTTGAATGGCTAGTTCTTTATTCATTTGATACACCTTTTTGCCCAAAATGTGGATCGAATCAAGAAAAACAAAAACAGTTGAAAATTATGCATATCTTATTACCGCGATTAAAAACAAATCTTTTTT
>JADBJO010000542.1:0-7500 GCA_016801955.1 Conus betulinus | reverse complement strand
CCTTTTGCCCTGTGGATACTTTTGAAGTGATTTATGACGCAGGCGTGATGGGATGTGCGCACAATAAACGCTGGGAGAGCGCCAAAACATTATTAATGAAACCTCCGACTGTTGGACTCTCTGGCCCTCTGTCCACCAGCTCCTCCCTCCCTCATCCCTCACCGCCCAAAACTCTTCCATTCCCCTCCCTCACCTTCACACCATACCTATACTCTCTGTCTCTCTGTCTCTGTCTCTGTCTCTCTCTCTCTCTCTCTCTCTCTCTATCTCAAGTACTTCTAGCGGCAGTGATGAATTAATTAGTTTAGCGTCAGCTGGACAACAGTGGAATAGGTCTGAGTGAAAAGCCAGGGAGTGTGTGTGTGTGTGTGTGTGTGTGTGTGTGTGTGTGTGTGGTGTGTGTGTGTGTGTGTGTGTTGCTCTTTATGTTCACATTGGGTTATTTCCCAAAGAACACATACACGCATATACACACACGAACATACGCGCGAGCGCGCGCCGGCACGCACACCATACACGCATAGGCATGCAAGCACTCTCGCACGCACGCACGCTCTCTCGCATGCATCATGCACACAAGCATACATATAGACGCGCTCGCGCGCTCGTGGGCACACACACACACACACACACACACACACACACACACACACACACACACCACACAGAGTCGTTTTCAAGTCAAGTCAAGTCAAGTAAACTTTATTATCTCAATTTGATAAATTAATTTGTGGTCGCACACATTCACAGCAAATAAACAATAATTTTGAAGAAGAAAAATACATTACCCATTTTCCCACATATGACATTACATTCATATAAAGGAATTTGGATTTCAATTAAACATCTCCTCGGTTCATAAAATCAATGGACAGGGGAATAAAATTTGTTTAAATCTGACACTTCGCATTTAACCGATCGGTATCTTCGTCCTGACTGAAGAAAGTCATACTCATTTGCAAGAACGTGGGTCTGGTCACACGCAATCTTCTTCGCTTTACAAACAAACACGGCACATGTACAGCTCACTCAGACTTTTTGTCTCTCAACCAACGATTTTTCCTCCCACGTTCACCACTTTCTCAAGCACATTTCTGCTCTTCACAGTCAACCCACCATACCAACACATAAATGAGGAAGTTAAAACAGATTCCAAGAAGCATGAATAAAATGTCCGAAGAATGTCAATATTCACATGAAATGATCGCAGCTTGCGAAGACATATAATCCGGTTTGACATTTTTTGTGGACATACTCAACATGGGATTTAAAATTCCTGCAAACCCCAAATTCTAAGAGTTCAAGTTTTCGTCGGAGGAAGAAAGCATTCATGTGGATGGCACAGTGTAGGGGTTACAGATTCTGAGTATGACATTCAAGTAAGAAAAATGATTCTGCGGCTATAGTGCCGCTGCCACATCTTCACCATCTAGTGCTCGTTCTGCCAGAGCTTACGGCTGCTGCTGCTGCTGGCAAGGAATCGGTGCAATGGCACCGGAAAAAAAAAAAAAAAGAGAGAGAAAAAAAATCGGTGGTATAATTGTTTTTATTATTATTGTGTTCACTTACAGTTTTGTTTGAAGACCGTAAAGTATTAATCTAAACTTCCCACGACTGTGTTATATGTGCTCAAACACATGCGTATGCCATGATATGCAGATGCATATACAAAACGCGCACGTGCGTCATACCTACCACATAGCTACACACAACAGAGAGAGAGCGAGAGGGCGAGGAGAGAGGCTGAGCGAGAGAGAGGGGAGAGAGGAGGAGAGATGAGAGAGCGAGAGAGAGAGAGATGAGAGAGAGAGCGAGAGGGGGGGGGGAGGGGATGAGGAACGAACGAACGAACGAACGAACGAAGTTTAATGGCAAATAAGCTGTTAAGCCATATAGCAAATCGGGCGATGTGCAATGACAAAACGCGACTCGATCCATTGACATGCAAACCACAGCAATGTCTTCTTTTTCTTTCACTTAAAAAAAAAACAAAAAACAAAAAAAAAAAAAAACAAAAAAAAAAAAAAACAACCGGCGAACGAGAAAATGTCACCTGATAGACATTCACTGTCAGTTCTGTAGATGGACGGGTACCCAGGTGAAGCTGGATCAATCCGTGGAGAGCGTGCAGGCCGCACGCGCAAGCACGTGCTTGGGTCTCTGACGGGTTCTGTGTTGCGAGTGCGTCTTCCTTCCGAAGATCTGGTCAGTTTGACACCTTCCTCTGACGACATGGTTCTTTCTTCCTGCTTCACGAACCAGAAACAAGCAATCGTCCCGCGAGTGCGGATCGCAGGAATATTCCAAAACAGCTATCACCAGATTCACACAGCAGCACACCCTTATTGTCCGTTCGATGAAAGCACAACCTTCGGAACGCTTATTTCTATGAGGATCACGCAACCGTCTCTGCACTTGTCGATCAGTCAGAGCAGCAACATAATCCTTTATACTAATCCAGTGCAAAACCGGCAGCTAGTTTGTCGATGGCGATTGTTCCACACTTATGTCGACGTCCGGCGGCTGGGATTTCTGAATCGCAGATGTTGCACTCCGACTGATGGGGAACACAAAGACAGATGAGAATCCGGAATATGGGGCATGTCATCATCATCGCAGGTAGACATGTTTTTTCTGCAATGTCCTGTGTATATGAGAGAGAGAGAGAGAGAGGAGGAGAGAGAGGATGAGAGAGGGAGAGAGAGAGAGAGAGAGAGAGACGGAGAGCAAGAGAGAGAGCAAGAAAGAGAGAGAAGCTGTGGACTCGTTTGTTCGTCTCTGATTTTTCAAAAGCGTTCCCCACTTTCGAGTGAAAATGAAATGTGCAGAAACGTATAAAACTGCACAGATATTTCAAAGAAACATAAAAAAAGTGAGTGGAGAGGGGACGGGAAAAAGAGCAGGAGGTGTTACGAGAGAGAGAGAGGAGAGAGAGGAGAAGAGAGAGAGAGAGCCAGAGACAGAGAGACAGAGAGACAGAACAGAGACCCGACAGACAGACGACAGACAGACAGACAGACAGACGAGACAGATCGACAGACAGACAGAGACGAGTCAGACAGACAGAGAGAGAGGAGAGAGCGAGAAACAGAGAGGAGGGAGAGAGAGGAGCAGAGCAGAAGTGGGGAGCTGGTTTGAGGTGGAGAAGGAGAGGGAATGGGGGAGGAAAGGGGAAGAAAGCAAACGCGCATTCACACATACACAAATTAACAAAGGGCAACAGATTTTGTTTTTCATGGTGGGATAGGGGTAACAAGTGGCCTTGACTGTTCTGTAGATGCGCATACAAGGACACAAAGAATAAAAGGGATCATGAGTTTCAGACAGAAGAACAGACAGAGCGAAACTGTTCAGTGACGATTGATTGTGATAGGACGCATTTGTCACAATCACTTTGTTTCTCAGAGTTCGTCTTCTCCGTCTTGTTTCTCCTCCTCCTTCTCCTCGTCCTTCTAATCACCATCATCTAATCGTCATCACATCAGCAGCAGTAGCAGCAGCAGCAGCAACAAAAACAGAAGCATTATTATCATCGTCTTCATAGTATTCATTGTAATCATCATTATTATATTCATCGTGAATGTCATCTGTTAACACCTCAGTTTTGGCACCTATGTTTGAGATGTATTTGCCGAATGTTCAACTGACCAATGTGGATGATTATCAACCTTCTTATTCGAGACATTATTTCTGTCTTTATTCCCAGAACACACACCCTTTCTCCGAGTTAAGTGCACAGAAATCTAAAAACAAACAAACAAACAAACAAAATGAAAAGAAGAAGAATGTCAGAAAGAACGAATGATAGAAGGGAAGACTGAAAGTAAGAGAGAGTTGGAAAAAAAAAAAACAACAACTTGAAAGAAAGACTGACAGACAGACAGAAAATCGTAAGAAACACTACAGTGGAAACACAAAAAGAATACAAGACAGAGAAAAATTAGAACGAACAAACGACAAACAGAAAGCAGGACGGGAAATAATATAGTCCAAAAAACAAAAACAAAAAAAAGCAAAAACAAAAAAAAAAAAAAAAAAAAAAAAAACCACACACCACACACACTCAGAGGAAAAGGAATAAAAAAAAAAAAAAGACACGAAGAACGAAAGAGAGATGAGAGAAAAATAGACAAAAACAAAGAGAGCAAAGAAAACAATATTAAAAGGAAAAAACAGGCAGAAAGAGAGACAGAAAGAGAAAGGACAAAAGAAAGAAAGAAAGAAACGAAGACAGAAGGGAAAAAAAGGAAAAGAAAGAAATGAATGACAATAAGGCAAAATATGAATGACAGGAGAAATCATTGCCAAAACACCATTACCATTACCAGCACAACCAGGATCCCAACAAACCCCCCCCCCCCCCCCCCCCCCCCCCCCCCCCCCCCCTCCTCCTACAAAACTACCAAACCAACTC
This sequence comes from Conus betulinus, assembly GCA_016801955.1. NCBI lineage: Eukaryota > Metazoa > Mollusca > Gastropoda > Neogastropoda > Conidae > Conus > Conus betulinus. The sequence goes on along the minus strand of JADBJO010000542.1, from coordinate 3,086 downwards.
ATCTTCCATCAGCCTATTTCAGTACTGTAAGTAAATAAAAACAAATTTCTTTCAACATATGTGACAGTCTTAAAACAAAATTTCAACAAACAGACAAACTAAAGTGGTAGTGTTCATTTCTTTACAAATATGTGCATCAAAAACTAGAAAGGAATTTTTAAAACAGGGCGAAGGTTTTGGTACTACCCTAAAAGGATCAATCGGCTGAATTAAAAGTAAAATCATCATTTACCACACACACACACACACACACACCACACACACACACCCACACACACACACCACCATACACACACACACACCACCACTCCCCAGAAAGCAACGGGGAAAAATGCTACTGTCACCAAAAACAAACCTAACTGAACTAGTAATTAATCATATCGTCCCCATTACAGGGCGCGAAACATAATACGTATGTTAACAAATAATACAGGAAGCCAAACAGAAGTGAAAATCAAAAACGCGGACGAACCAGCGTTTGAACTCTGAGGACTTCAACAGGCTTCTCAAACGAAAACAAGACACAGGCAAATATAGTGAAAGAACACACACACACACACACACCACACACACACCACAACACACACACACAACAAACAATACACACACCACACGTCTCTCTCTGTCTCTCTCACTCACAATCACTCGCATACACTATCATTCACATAACACAACATGCACAGTCACACACACACACACCCACACACACACAAACACCACACACAGACACAACACACACACACCAAAACACCTCTCTCCTCGCTCTCTCGCTCTCATCTCGCTCTCTCAACACACACGCTCTCTCTCTCTCTCATTCACTCACGTCACTCACTAACCAATCAAGCACTAATCACACACACCAGGCATCCAGTCACACACACACACACACCCACACACACACCACATCACACACACACACACACACAAACACACTCACTCACACATACACGCGGCGCGCGCGCACCAGCACCACTCCACACACACACCACACACACAACACACTCACACACACACACACACACACACTCACTTCCACTCACTCACCGTTGTTTGAAAGTACCATCCCCTTCCCACCCTCTCTCTGTCTCTGTCTCTGTCTCTCTCTCTCTCTCTCTCTCTCTCTCTCTCTCCCCCAAAATAATAATTTAAACCAAACAGAAAAACTAAATAATACAAAAAAACAACCTTTCCAGATGATCGATATATCATCACATTCCAAACCTATAAATCCTCCTCCACCTCCGAATCCTCTACTTCTTCGTTCTGATCCGATTCACAGTGGAAGACGAGGAGGAAGAGGAAAGGGTTACGGAGGAGGTGCGAGGAGAAAGGGACAGGGGTGGGTGCGTGTGTAAGAGGGGTGACGTTGGTGGGGGCGGGGAGGGGGGGGGGGGGGGGGGGGGGGGCGGGGAAGGAATCCCAGCAGGGCAAGAAGGCACCCACATCTCCCAGAGCGGAGTCAGTCTCCGGCTCGACGACCATTTGTCACCGGATGAAGAGGTTCCCCTGACAGAGTTTCCGTGCCCATGCAAGCGGAGTTGTCGTCCTTAGACCCCCCCGGTCTCTTCACGCCCGCCATCTTTACAAGGCTGGCTGGCAATCAGAGACACCAGCCCTAAACCCACCCCCACCCCCGTCCTCCCACCGCTACACACCCATCCATCTCTCTTTCCCCCTATACCACTCACCCCTTGCCATCTTCCCTGTCCACCCACCGCACTAACACCCTCTCATCCTACTCCCTCTCCAAGAAGTCCCCCCCCCCCCCCCCCCCCCCCCCCCCCCCCCGTGCGTTGTGCTGGTGTTTGGTGGTGGCGCGCGCCAAGACTTGATGGTGGAGGATATATCCCTCCCGAAGAAGTCTTCGGGAGGACACGGACGAAGGAACAGCAAGAACGTGGGACAGTGAAGGTTTGGAACATCTGTTTCAGGGTTTGTACTTGGACATACAGGACCAAACAAACAGACCAGGTCCAGCCCGGGTACGGGGTGAGGGAGTCTGGGTGGAAAAGGAGACACCCTGGCACGAGCACGGGCAGGCGGGAGATGCGGAAAAAAGAAGAGCTTGCGGATAGTTTCTGAAACGTTCCCTTTGACTTCTTGCAGGCTTGGTTGGAGGTCCGGGGAAGAAGGAGGCTGTGTTTTCTTTTATTAACACGTCTTAGGGCATGTGTGTGTGTGTGTGCGTGTGTGTGTGTGTGTTGTGTGTGGTGTGTGTGCCTGTGTGTGTGTGTGTGTGTGTGTGTGTGTGTACCTTGTTCATCGAGTATCCTTCATAGATTCTTCCCAATAGCAACAGGACCTGTGTCTGTCTGTCTTGCCTGTCTGTCTCTTTTTTTCTTCTCCCCCCCTCCTCTCTCTCTCTCTCTCTCTCTCTCTCATCTCTCTCTCGTCATGAACGATGAGAGTGACGAAGGGGATTCTACAGTGGGTGGGCTGAATTTGGCGGGGTAGCGGTGGTGCTGATGATGATATGGTCAATAGTGCTTTTAACTGTATTTATAATGTCATCAATTAATCCATGGACAAAAAAAGGGTGTGTAAAAGGCCGCAGCTTTTCCAAGTTATTCTTAATTTCCATTTGAGAAAGTCAACTGCAGAACTGGTTCTTCATCCTCGTATTAAATGGAGCAGCAGCACGACAAGAATCTCACAACCCCCTTTTGATACAGAAATGGAGACGGGGAGCAAAGATGGAGGAAGACGGGGAGAGAGAGGGGAGAGAGAGAGATGGGGGGAGAGGGAGGGAGGGAGGGAAGAGGAGAGAGAGAGAGAGAGAGAGAGAGAGAGAGAGAGAGGCGTGATACCAACTGACTGACAGACAGAGAGTCAGACACAGACAAACGGACAGACAGACAGACATGCAGATAGAGAAACACCACAGGGACAAAGAGACAGACAGACCACACAAATGGATATACAAAGAGACATTGGTCGACAAAACGAAGAGAATGGGAAAAGACAAGCAAGAACCCGGAATCGGGCCACCTCCTTATTCTTACACCAACCCCCGCACCACCCATACTACAATAACCCACCAATCACCTCCTTATCCCCACCCCATACCCAAGAAACTCATTTTGTTC
>JADBJO010000541.1:650063-655797 GCA_016801955.1 Conus betulinus | reverse complement strand
TGGCGTGCGGGCGTGCGTGCGTGCGGGTGTGTGTGTGTGTGTGTGTACGTTTGTACATTGTACATGTTTTTTTCCCCTTCTTTTCATTACATAGGAGCAAGAAATGAAGCGGAATGGTTGGCTCCTTCGGAGAGTGTAGTTGTAGCAGCATACTGACGGTGTCAGATTGCTCAGTGACCGTGTCAGTCGCAGGGGTGTGGGTGTTGCCCTTGTTGCTGGTTCTTTTCAGGGAGGGTACCGTTCTAAAGTTGGCGGCCAGCTCTGAAAATGCTCGCTGAGGTCGAAATGGGCTGTAACCATAGAAACCATAGAATACGATTATCGATGTCCCCTAGACTGATAGAAGAATTCTTCTTCTGTCACCCCTCCCCACACCCCAACCCCCCCCCCCCCTCTTCCCCCCCCCTTCCCGCCCCCCCCCCCCCCCCCCACCCCCCCCCTCCCCGCACCCCCCCCCCCCCCCCCCCCCCCCCCCACCCAACGCCCCCCTCCTCCGAAGAAAAAAAACATCCTTTGGACAAATTGATGCAGTCTTTAATATGGTGGAAGACGACGTCCAAGATACGAATGAGAAGAACTGGGGGAAAGTCTGTCTGGATAATTCAGATACTCCACTTCCAGATAGACATAAAGTCTCTCGATATCATTGTCCATGGGAACGGACGTGGTGGCGCCCTCTGGATCCCTCCTCACTTAACGCTGGCTCCGCAGCTAAAAACACTTACTGCTGCCAGTAAGGGGGGGGGGGGGGGGGGGGGGGCTAGTAGGAAGTGTCCTGAGTGTTTTGGATCAGTACAGGCGCCACTGAACGCCACCAAAGTGACACGGCAGAAGCGGGTGCAGTGTCTCTTCTGGTGGGTTGCCACAGGACGACTCGACATCACTGCTCCCAGTGAACTATCGCGGTGACAGGCCGAGCTGGGGCTGTGGGATGGTGGGGGGGGGGGGGGGGGGGGGGGGGGGGGATGGGGGGTGGGGGTGGAATGAGCGGCCTGGGTGAGATGCCACTGACGTGGCACAGAAGATGAGCCCCCCCCCCCCCCCACACCCACACCCACCACCCCCCACCCCCCACCACCCCCAAAAAAGTCACTATAACCCTACACCCTCACTGTTCCCTGTAAGCCGGCAGTGCCGTGGAAGCACACGCAGTGTTGAAACTTCGCACCATACAGGGTATGCTGGCTACAGGCGAATCCTCAGCAACGCCCTGCACACCGAATTCCCCGGGGCGCGGGGGGCCCAGGACGATGAAGCGTCCTCACGGCTAATTACCCACCGCAGGACACACACAGGGGTAAACACGGCGCGCGTTAGTCACAGTCAGGTGCCCTGATTATACCACATACTGAGCCCACCCACCACTGCCACCACCACCCCCACCCCCTCTCTCTCTCTCTCTCTCTTCTCATCCTCCAGCCAGCCTCGATCCCCCCACCCCCCACCTCTGTCCCCATCCTCTCCTCGCCCTCCCTCGGTGGCTGTTGTATCTGCTCGAAGATTGAGCGCATTCTTCTAATCTCGCTGTAAATTAGAGTAGAGATTAGGGCCATGTCCCACCCCCCCTACTCCTACACTCCAGCCTTCTAAACGAGAGGAGAGTTGTTCGGGGTATGACGGTCAAAGAACGGCGAGCTATTCTGGGTGGAAGGGCCTAAGTAAGTAACGGCACGCTTTCACTGCAACTTCTGTTGATGGTTTAGGAGACCAGGTTCCCGTGCTAACAGGAGAACGGACGGAGAGAGATTGAGAGAAGAATTCGAGAAGGCTACTGAGCTAGAAGGAGCAGTGCTTTTGAATCCTTTTAAAAGAATTGGATTGAAACAGGTAGCAGCAATGTTGTACTCGATCCTATGAAATATATGGGCGACGAGTGCAACTCAGCCAGGACGGGTGTTCACATGGTCACGCTTGAATGATATGAAGACCGCAGGGTCTACCCAATTCCTAACTGTCCCTAACCCGTCTAAGAGACGCTGTCATCTGGGTTCTCATGGACAAGGACTTGTCAAATGTTACACGTGGATCACGGGCGGATTCAGCGAATTCTAATGTCATTCTGACCAATACTGATGGGAGAATAAGAGGTGGAATAGGATGAGAGGTACGTTAACAATGCCTTTATCCTCGTTTGCTAGTAGCTTACCCTCTGTTACACCTCATGAATGCCGTACTGTAAATATATATGGGAGTTACAAACAGCATCTTTTTCCAAGTGGTGTTCACCGCAATGTCAGACTTGTACATATCCGTGTCATCAGCATGAACTGTTGGAAGACTGAGTGAGAGTTCATGATGGGAGAGAAAGAGGCTGGGTATAAAGAAAAAAAAAAAAACAATATGGGTTGAATACAGACCCTTGAGAGACGCCACACAAACGGGGAAAATGGCTGCAGCACAAATCCAAGAATAGAAAACAAGCTGTTTTTGCTCCCATAAAGTAAAGACTCGAAGAGCAGAAGTGCCTCAGCACTTCTGAATGAGTGTCACAGATGACTCAACGTGTCATGATCTCTTGTATCGGCTCTTGCCTTCAGATAGAAGAGTGTGGAGATGAAAATCGAATCTCGATCACAAGCTGTCAAAAAGGTCATTGACACTCCTGCCAGAGCCGTCACTGATCGAAAACCATGCCAAAGACTTTTCAAGAAAAGAAGCTGAGGCAGCGAAATGATTTCCATTGATTTTGATCACAAATGGGAGATTGGACACAGGCCTGAAATTCTTGGAAAATGTCCGATCCAGTGAATCTTGTTTTCTTGGAAAGGGTCTAACAATGGCTTGGTGTTCGTTGTGTGTATTTTAAGTGTGATGACGGCTCAAACAATGGCTTGGTTTTTGCTGTGTGTAATTCAGGTGTAGGGGCCAGATGACGGCTCAAACAATGGCTTGGTTTTTGCTGTGTGTAATCAGGTGTAGGGCCAGATGACGGCTCAAACAATGGCTTGGTTTTTGTTGTGTGTAATTCAGGTGTAGGGCCAGATGACGGCTCAAACAATGGCTTGGTTTTCGCTGTGTGTAATTCAGGTGTAGGGCCAGATGACGGCTCAAACAATGGCTTGGTTTTTTTGCTGTGTGTAATTCAGGTGTAGGGCCAGATGACGGCTCAACAATGGCTTGGTTTTTGTTGTGTGTAATTCAGGTGTAGGGCCAGATGACGGCTCAAACAATGGCTTGGTGTTTGTTGTGTGTGTAATTCAGGTGTAGGGCCAGATGACGGTGACGCACTGATCAGCTCATTACGTCATGGAGCACCGTCATTCATGCACGCGCACCGGGAGGATTAAGGAATCGGACCAATTTCTCATGTTGTCTGAGACCTTTTGTGCAGATTTCTTGGACGTGGGAATGAACTGTGACTAAGGGGGAGGCCATAAAGGATGACTCAGTGTGAACAGCAGTGTCTGGGTAAAGAGCACCTGCAACCTGATCACTGCTGCCTCCATCAGGAGGTAACTCTGTCGCCAACAAGTCACAGAAAACCTGAACAAGCTGATCACTGGAACACTGAGTCGGGAAAACTGACTGCTGAAATCTACCCATCAAGTTTGAAGTTATACGGAAAAGTTCTTTGTGAGGTGCAACAGTCGCTACCTTAGAGCAGTAGAAACTAGTGTTTTTCTTTTCTTTTTCTTTTTTTTTTCTTTTTTTTTTTGTATGCTTTAGTTTTTGTTTGTTTATTTGTTTGTTTTTTGTTGTGTGTGTTTGTTTTCTTGGGTGGGGGGGGGGGGGGGGGGGGGGGGGGTCTTGGCTGGTTTTGTTGGTGTTACAAGTTCAGTAGCCTCATGTCGAAAACGGAGTTCCTAATCAGATCGGGAACCGTTTTAAACCAGACGATTATGCTCATTCACTGTCCATTCCCACTCAGTGGACTCGTAGCTCCGTGGCATCTGAGTTGTGCAACGGCGAGATCTTGAGCCGGATCTCTTGAGCATGGACATCAGGGAAGCTCTCACCGGGGTATTGAACTCGTTAACTGGGGTGGGAGGCTCGCGCTTTGTCACTGCAGCAGCATCCGTTTGGAACTTGGCTTTGTGGATGTTCAGTATGTCACTGGCGAATCGAACGCGGGGCGACTGGAGGCTTTGCGATGCCCCAGATGGCAAACAAGTAGCACAGGATCACAAGGCACACTGTAGAGAGCAGAGACAATGGACATTCCGGTCGCTTCTTATGATGAAACAGGATCTAGACTGTGTCCACGCTGGGTGCATGAGAAAGTCAGCTGCTTGGGAACGTTGAAAGCCACACTGGAGATCAAGCATTTTTGCAAGTACGCCCGTTAGTCAGGACATCAACCATGAACTTGAAAATCACCTGTGGGGAGAAGTGTTCTCAGAGTAGAGTCGTAGTACTCAGGCAGGGCGGCATACTCAGATAGAAAGATGGCACCAGTCAATGTGTTTTTTCACCTTCACAGGTGAACTATAAAGGAAGAAGATGTGAACAGCTTGTGGGACATTCAGGGAAAGTTGTCCAGCTCACAGGAGTGCTGAGGGACTGGAAGTGTTGAGGTAACCGTTGCATGGTTCAAGAGGGACTGCAAGTGTTGAGGTAACCGTTGCATGGTTCAAGAGGGACTGGAGGTGTTGAGGTAACCGTTGTATGTTCAAGAGGGACTGGAAGTGTTGAGGTAACCGTTGCATGGTTCAAGAGGGACTGGAAGTGTTGAGGTAACCCGTTGCATGGTTCAAGATGGACTGGAAGTGTTGAGGTAACCGTTGCATGGTTCAAGAGGGACTGGAAGTGTTGAGGTAACCGTTGCATGGTTCAAGAGGGACTGGAAGTGTGTTGAGGTAACCGTTGCATGGTTCAAGATGGACTGGAAGTGTTGAGGTAACCGTTGCATGGTTCAAGATGGACTGGAAGTGTTGAGGTAACCGTTGCATGGTTCAAGATGGACTGGAAGTGTTGAGGTAACCGTTGCATGGTTCAAGATGGACTGGAAGTGTTGAGGTAACCGTTGCATGGTTCAAGATGGACTGGAAGTGTTGAGGTAACCGTTGCATGGTTCAAGATGGACTGGAAGTGTTGAGGTAACCGTTTGCATGGTTCAAGATGTTGTCCCGCTCCAATATGACGAGTCCACGACCCCGTGAAGAAAGGGGGAGAGATGTCAGCCTGTAGTCCACCACCCCGTGAAAAATGGGGAAGAGATGTCAGCCTGTAGTCCACCACCCCGTGAAGAAAGGGGGGGGGAGATGTCAGCCTGTAGTCCACCACCCCGTGAAGAAAGGGGGAGAGATGTCAGCCTGTAGTCCACCACCCGTGAAGAAAGGGCAGAGATGTCAGCCTGTAGTCCACCACCCCGTGAAGAAAGGGGCAGAGATGTCAGCCTGTAGTCCACCACCCCGTGAAGAAAGGGGGGAGATGTCAGCCTGTAGTCCACCCACCCCGTGAAGAAAGGGGGGGGAGAGATGTCAGCCTGTAGTCCACCACCCCGTGAAGAAAGGGGGAGAGATGTCAGCCTGTAGTCCACCACCCCGTGAAGAAAGGGGGGGAGATGTCAGCCTGTAGTCCACCACCCCGTGAAGAAAGGGGCAGAGATGTCAGCCTGTAGTCCACCACCCCCGTGAAGAAAAGGGGCAGAGATGTCAGCCTGTAGTCCACCACCCCGTGAAGAAAGGGGCAGAGATGTCAGCCTGTAGTCCACCCACCCCATGAAAAATGGGGAAGAGATGTCAGCCTGTAGTCCACCCACCCCGTGAAGAAAGGGGGGAGATGTCAGCCTGTA
>JADBJO010000541.1:640063-642563 GCA_016801955.1 Conus betulinus | reverse complement strand
GGCTGTTAATGGTTAGCCAGATTGAAGACATGGAACCCCTCTGTGATCATGGTTAACACTGATTCGGGAGACCTTCCAAAGTAGCCACGCCTAATGATGATAAATGGCTGGTACTTAACATGTAGCGGGTGTATAGCTGGGAACCACAGACCCCTTATCAAGCTCTATGGAGAAACACTCTGAATAGATGGGAGACAACTGCAGATAGCTAGTCGCTGTTCTCTCAGTCAGGATGTATAATCTCCTCTCTCTCTCTCTCTCGCTCTCCTCTCTCTACCGTCTCTATCTCGTGTTCTCCTCTGCTGTGTTTGTGTGTGTGTGTGTGTGTGTGTGTGGGTGTGTGTGTTGTGTGTGTGTGTGTGTGTGTGTGTGTGCGTGTGTGTGTACGCGCGCGCGCGCATGTTTCCTTCCCCGCCTCATTTTGGTTGGTCTCTGGTCTGTCTGTATCTGTCTCTTTTTCTCTCTGTGTCTCTCTGGTCTCTGTCTCTGTTTCATCTCTTTCTCTCTTCTGCATCTAAACAGTGGTTCCCCATCTCTATTTTTTTCTCTCTTTTCTGTAATCCTTTGCCGCCCCCCCCCCCCATAACCCACCCCCCACCCCTACTGTCTATGTCTCTAGTATCTCTGTATCTCTCTCTCTCTCTCCCCCCTCCCTCTCTCTCTCTATCTCTCTCTCGATCTCTCTCCTCTCCCCCCTCCCTCTCTCTCTCTCTCTCTCTGTGTTATCCCACATGAGTTTTGGGGAGATAACAGCATATTTGTAATCAACGAATACTGTGGAAGAGAAAGAGAGGAAGAAACAGGTGGAAATCAAGAGTCCGGGTGGGGAAAGGGAGCGAGAAGAAGAAAGAGAGGACTGGAGAGGGGAAACAGATGAAGAGAGAGAGAGAGAGAGAGAGAGAGAGAGAGAGAGAGAGAGAGAGAGAGAGAGAGAGACAGAGACAGAGACAGAGACAGAGACAGAGATAGTGTAGGTGTATGTGTGGAAGTGTGTGTGTCTGTGGAGGGTGAGGTGCGCATGTACGTGTGTATGTTGATGCGGGTGTTAGTGTGTGTGTGTGTGTGTGTGTGTGTGTGTGTGTGTGTGTGTGTGTGTGTGTGTGTGTGTCTGTGTCTGTGTCTGTGTGCGCGCGCGCGCGCGTGTACGCACGCGGGCACGCGCGAGGTCGTGCCCGTCGTTTGCGTGGACAGGAGCGTACTGAATGCACCAGCACTATTTGCTGATTACTTCGTGATGTTTTTGTCTCCTTTGTCCCTTAGCATACTAACCATTGATTTCCGCCGGTCATTTCCTCCACGAAAGAGGTTATCGTTTTACCGGCATCTGTTGGCCCGTCTGTCTTTTTGTCTGTCAAGAAGATGACAAGAAAATTAACAGCCCCATTTTGGCGAAACTCGGTAAAAAGATGGCATATCAGCACAGGACGAAACCAAGACATTTTGGAGTGGACGAGGTTCAAAGTGGCGGAGACAGGAGGGTTTATTTTTTATTTATTGATGATTTTAAAGAATTGAGACTCTTGGGTTTTCGACATTTCTTTTGATTTTCGATAAATAATGTATGAATTGACTGAAAATTGCTGAAACGTGGTTCGGAAGATGGATGCTGGTTTGAAGACGAAGCATTAAAACGTTAAATATGGACCCGATTAAAGGATGAATCCAGGATTTTTTTTTAATGTTCTATAGCATGTGCAGCCAGGGCTTTTTTCTTTTCAATAGTTAAAAAAAAATCTCGTAGGAATCGAATGTTCGAATTTGATTTTTCGAAAACATCATTTTAATACCTATGACGCTGTCAGATTTGGTTCCGATTTTAATTTCAACCTGGATCCTGTAAAGAAGCACCATTCATAAGGAGGCGGGGGGTGGGGGCGGATGGTGGTTCACATTCAATCATCAAACAGTCACAAAACAAACTGGAAACCTGCAGCCCCTACCAAAGTGCAGCCGAGACAATGGTCATTTATGCAGGTGAAACAGTTCTGATGTATCTATGATACTTTCAGAGAAACATCGCGAGATATTCAAGAGATATACGCTTGAATCGGGGAGGGTTGTGAGTACTGTTTGACCTTAGCGGAGATAGCGCTCTCCGGAGAGTCTTCAGCTGGTTGATTATGTTCGTCACTGGCTCGGTCTGTCTTTTTTTTCAGCGCATGGTTTTGCTGTACGTTTGGCAGCAATCAGTCTCTAAGCATCCGTGGGAATGCCTATGGTCTTGCATTCACTGTGCGGGCGCCTCTGTAGGCATAAACGTTCAGTTCGCGTCGAACCACATACACGCGCGCGCGTGCACACACACACACACACACACACACACACACACACACACACACACACACACACACACACACACACACACACACACACACACACACATACACACACACACACACACACACACACACACACACACACACACACACACACACACACACACACACACACACACACACACACACACACACACACACACACACACACACACACACACACA
>JADBJO010000541.1:635063-637563 GCA_016801955.1 Conus betulinus | reverse complement strand
TTGTTGTTGTTAAGGCTTCCGACTAAGACAAAACTGGGGAACGCTTTCACACGTTGGGGATTGGTGTGGGCGGGAATGATAAGAGTGGTATGGTCTAAACAACCAGAGTAGGCCGGCTGAGGGCGTGGGCAGGGAGTTGAAAGCATGATTGAAGTGCCGGGAAAACTGCCGGGCGTTAGGGTGGATAATGTTGCATTACTTTCCCATGTTGGCATTAGGCGTGAAGACAGCCACTCTCACTGCAATAGGTAATAGTTGTACACAGTATTTACTCTCCAAACGACAATCGCCGTAGAGAATATCAATAAATGAGAAAAGAGAGAGGGGGAAGCGAGAGGATTAAGAAAGAGAGAGGGAGGTGACGGACAGAAACAGAGAGAGAGATAGAGAAGGAAGGAAGGGAGAGAAAGAGAGGGGGGGCGTAGAGACAGGCAGAAACCGAGAAAACCAGAGACAGAGAGAGAGAGAGCTGGAAGGGAGAGAGAGAGAGACAGACAGACAGACAGGCAAAGACAAAGAGACACAGAGAGAGAGAGAGAGAGAGAGAGAGAGACAGAGAGACAGAGAGACAGAGAGAGAGAGAGATTTTCGTACTTTGTTGTTACTGAGAGAAATAAAAACAGAGTAAGCAGTTTTTCTGCTCCCGGCTGTGGCGCTACAGAAAAGGAAAATGTCAATGATTTACAAAAACAATGACAGAAATTAAAAACACAAACAATGACAGAAATTAAAATCGAACCCAAGAAATAGCAATATGCATGAAAAAATTCGTCAATAAAAGGAAACAGCGACGTAAACAAAACAAATTCCAGGTGAGAACACATGATGAGAAAAGGTCAATATACGTTGACAGAGAAAGAAAGAGAGAGAGAGAGAGAGAGAGAGAGAGGCACACAGACAGACAGAGATAGAGAGACAGTTACACAGCCACACAGGCAGACAGATATATTGACAGACAGATAGATGGACACGGACAGAGAGACAGATAGACAGACAGATTGACTTACAGCGTTAGAGAGAAGAGAGAGAGGGAGAAACGGACGGACAAACAATTATGAGAGAGAGAGAGAGAGGCAGACAGACAGAATGAGACAGAGAGACAGACTGAGACACAGACAGACAGACAGACAAGCAGTGAGAAAGACAGACAGGGACAAAGGCTTGGACAGGCAGACACTGACACTGACACTGACACTGACACTGATGATGTTTATGTTGTTGTTGTCGTTAAGGCTTCCGACTAAGACAAAACTGGGGGAACGCTTTCACACGTTGGGGACTGGTGTGGGCGGGAATGATAAGAGTGGTATGGTCTAAACAACCAGAGTAGGCCGGCTGAGGGCGTGGGCAGGGAGTTGAAAGCATGATTGAAGTGCCGGGAAACTGCCGGGAATTGGGGTGGATAATGTTGCGTTATTTTCCCATGTTGGCATTAGGCGTGAAGACAGCCACTCTCACTGCAATAGGTAATGGTTGTATACAGTATTTGCTCTCCAAAATAAAATTCGCACAACCGAAGAGGTGTGTGTGTGTGTGTGTGTGTGTGTGTGTGTGTGTGTGTGTGTGTGTGTGTGTGTGTGTGTGTGTGTGTGTGTGTGTGTGTGTGTGTGTGTGTGTGTGTGTGTGTTCTGTCAATAAATGAGAAAGAGGGAGAAGGAGGGAGGGGGGCAAGAGGATTAAGAGAGAGAGAATGAGAGAGTGTGAGGGAGAGAGAGAGAGGGGGAAGACAGACAGAGACAGAGAAAGAGAGACAGAACAGAGAGAGTGGAAAGGAAGGAGAGAACAAGAGAGGGGAGGGGGCAGAAACAGAGAGAGACAAGAGACAGAGAGACAGAGAGAGACAGAGAGAGAGAGAGAGAGAGCGGAAATGGTGGGAGAGAGAGAGACAGAGACAGAGAGACAGATAGATAGACAGACAAACAAAGAGAGAGAGAGAGAGAGACAGAGACAGAGATGGAAAGGGAGAGAGAGTGACAGAGAGAGAGGGAGAGAGAGAGAGGGAGAGAGACTGGCACTGACATTTCAAATGACGTGTGGCGCGGATAGTTTAGACAAAACAGACGGGTAGAGTGGTTGGCATTCAGGATACGAGCAGTGGCTGGAACATCTTGGGAAGGCAGGGGAAGAGATGGAGAAAAAAAGAAAACAGAGGGGAAGGTGCAGTTTATCTCCATAATGGCTTACAGTGAAAAAAGAACCGTTACAATGACGATGGGTGACTGTATTAAAACCGTATGGGCTTTGTGATGAACGTCTCGCAACAAAACAGGGAGAGACCCATGACCATGTTGAAAGACAAATACTTTTTTTTTCACCCTTAATTGACCCTTGACTAATACTGACACGCATACTGGTCAGTGACAGACCGTAGCATCCTTGTAACGGAACGGAGCAGACAACGGAGTGAGCAAGCGTCTTTGTCTCCTTCTCAGTGGAACATTACGCATTTATTTGATGAACGGATGACACCTTGAAAGTTGACTCAGATTATTGTGACTTT
>JADBJO010000541.1:615063-617563 GCA_016801955.1 Conus betulinus | reverse complement strand
GAAACCACAGCAATGTCTTTTCTCTTTCACTTAACATGACAAAATCGAGAAGGAAAAAAATGTCACTGGTATGCGTTCACTGTGCTTTTTTTTTCCCTCCTACATGACCGTCACCCCAGGTAGAACTGGATCAATCCGTGGAGAGCGTGCAGCCGCCGTAGAGCACGTGCTTACGTCATTGCATGCTCCGTGTGGCGGATGCGTCTTTCTTTCGGTAGGCAGGCCAGTTGAACACATTCTTCTGTTGACATGGGTCTCTCTTCCTGCTTACAAACCAGAATAAGCAATCGTCCTCCGAACACGGATCGCAGGAATATTCCTGAATATTTATTCCGAGAGAGAGAGAGAGAGAGCGATGGAGGGAGTTTTCCAGTACTCTACTGACCAGACAATGTTATGAATGATTTACCAATTCCAGAGCATTGAAACTGTCAGGAGTAAAGTAACTTCACCGTATGATTACACATAATCATCCACGTGTCCTGTTCACTGGTCGGGCGTGCGTGTAACCTTTCCCATTCACGGGCGCTCATTAAGGCCACATGCGTTCGCTCTACACATACTCTTCACACCAATCTGTGGTGTATTCTTGGTGCAGGGAAAGCACTGTAAAATAGGGCAGCGTCAGTCTGTCTGTCTGTCTGTGTCTGTCTGTCAGCAATATACCTAACATAACTTGGACGTAGCAGATTTTCAACAATTGTGTTTGCTTAAAAAGTCTGTATTCATAAATGATTAAATTTCGGTATTAATAAGTGCACATCCGATCAAATGTGGCGCAAAGCCTAATCCCATTGACAAACACATGAAACAGTTTATACCACGGTACCACCGAGGCAGCCAAGAGCCCCCACCACACATGGATCAGAAAACGATCACTCCCAACCAACAACACAAACGAAAACCAGACACAAAAGAATCGTGTAGTCTAACACAAGACAAAGTTTTCAAGCATGAAGGAAATGTCATCGCGCAGGGTTCGCGTCATGAATTCAACGCTGTCCCTTCTGGTCTCTAAGCTAGCTAGCTACCATCTCTTCTCAAGAGCCGTTCGGCATCAGCTCCTTTGATCGCAGACATTTTACCGCTGTCAGACTTCAGACAGTTTGATTGGGGAACCAAGGAGGGCAGTAGGGAGAGCGCAGAACTCTGTCAACATTGAACGGAAACTGAATCAGCTCTTTGATCCGCATCCACCTCAAAATGTCAGGAGCAGAATGGTGTCTCTCCTGTGGCATGGAAAGAAAGAAGGGTCTGTGGGTAGATTTTCAGTTTCTTACTTGTCTGTGTACAGACAGTGAATCGATGTAATCATCCCGGTGTCTGCATTGTGTGTGTGTGTGTGTGTGTGTGTGTGTGTGTGTGTGTGTGTGTGTGTGTGTGTGTGTGTGTGGTGTGTATTGTGTGTGTATCTGTTGGTCTGTCTGTATGTATGTATGTATGCATGTGTGCATAAATGCGTGTGCGTACTTGCATGTGTGTGTGTGTGTGTGTGTGTGTGTGTGTGTGTGTGTGTGTGTGTGTGTGTGTGTGTGTCTGTGTTTGTGTTTGTGTGTGTGTGTGTGTGTGTGTGTGTGTGTGTGCACGTGCACGTGCATGCGCCTGTGTGTATGCGTGTGTGTGTGTGTGTGTGAGAGAGAGAGAGAGAGAGAGAGAGAGAGAGAGAGAGAGAGAAAGAAAGACAGACAGACAGGCAGAGATAGAGAGAGAGAGAGAGAGAGAGAGAAGAAGAAGAAGAAGAAGAAGAAGTATGGGTAGTTATAGAAGACGAAGACAGTGATGAGGGTAATGATGACCACGACGACAACGACGACGAAACATATTTATAAACTAGGGAAAGAACCAGAAGAACCAGCGAAGACCATGCCTATCAAATTTTTTACAGTTTTTTTTTTTTTTTGTGTAATATAGTCTAAGACCTACGAGAGTGCACTTTCCAAACAGCCACCGTTGACAATTCTTCCCTAAACATTGATTCACCCTGAAACACAGCAGTAGCACGACACACGCAGGCCTGCTCTAACCTTGTGTGGTGCTGATTTGTACAGCACCATACCGTCCAAAGCTGCAATGATCTGCTGCTTTCTTTGTATTCACCTGACTTACTCCTTTCTTCCATTCATCAACGCTTTCTTTTCAATTTGTTTTCTGGAGTAGAAGACGTGTCGAGCTTCATCAACTCGGTGCTTCTAGCTTTCATAAAGGCGGTTCAATTTACAGCCTTTTCCACCCAAGCAGATCTCTTTCTCTCACGGCTGCATGACTGAAAGACAAAGAGAAGGAAGATATTGAAATGGCTGAGAGAGAGAGAGAGAGAGAGAGAGAGAGAGAGAGAGAGAGAGAGAGGTCATTGTTATCTACAGAAACATTGATCCTTAAAACAAGAAAATGAGCAAAACTCTCACGTGGTAAAGAACAGCAAAATGAAACATAAAACACAAGAAAAGCAAATGCTGAGGTGTGAGACGACGGCAAAGGAAGAATGTCACAGAGACCAATA
>JADBJO010000541.1:605063-607563 GCA_016801955.1 Conus betulinus | reverse complement strand
CTGTGTGAGGTAACTGGGCCAGACAGTAAATGAGAAAACACGTAGCGTAGCTCTCGCCCTCATGATGAAATAATCACAGGCCAATAACTCCGAACACATGCTGTTTACGACATGAAATCGCCTAGCAGAAATGACAACACAGAGTACACAGAACAAACAAGGAGACGTTCCCGATTTCCTAGACCAGACAGATTAGCAGGGGTAGTAGTGCCAGAGATAACATTGTAAAAGATGAAGGTTTATGTGTACTGAACTCTTAGGGAAACAGGGAGCCAGTGGAGTTTCAGTATGGGATACAAGGCTGACGACGTTAAGCCTTGTCAATAAAGCGAGCAAACAACAGGGTCAGGATAATTATCAAAGAAGAGAGTTACAGTCATCTAGCCTTGAAACGAACGCAGGAAGTCACACGTGTACTGATGACATCTTCAGACAGGAACTTCCTAATTGAGCCTATCCTCTTTTTGCCGTTCTTCCAATAATATACAGCTATCAATCTTACAGTAGCGTCGCTTGCACTGCCCGGCCTGGCTGTAGCGCTAATGCCAGAACGGCGCTGAAAAGGTTAACGACATTTTCTAAGCATAAACATGGCCTCTCGGGACGCTGAGATTTATGAAGACGATATCACACACACCCATGGTTCAAAGCAGACTGCTTACAGACGTTGTTCCCAGATATTCCACCTGATCCGATTTTCTTCTCCTTGATTTCTTTATTTATCTTTCGTTTGAGCTGACTTTAGATGCAGATCTTGTAAAGATTTCTTTTTATAGACTTCAACAATTGTTAAGGACAACAATAGTTAAGTACAACAATAGCTAAGAACAATATTTACGGACAACAATAGTTGTGGATAATAGTAGTTAAGGACCCATCACGAAATCCGGTATTTGGTAATGTCTGATTTAGTTTAATGGAATTCTCTAATCATCTTGCGTAAATTGCAACCCTAAGGTTGGTAATTGGATAGCAGTCAATGGAATGACAGCTTTGTCAGCTGCACATTATCAAGAGATTAAAAACAAATCATGTCAACAATTTCTTCGATAATTGTGCCATATTTCAACCTTAAGTTTTAACTTTGTGAAGTCTGTAAACTGATTCTAGTCTCAACACGGGACATAGTCTGTGCTGTAACTTTTTACCTTTCTTTTTGTTTGTTTGTTGTTTTGTTTGTTTGTTTGTTTTTTTTCGTTCGCAGAATACATACTTCTGTTCTAGCAACCCTAGTATGATTTCTGTTGTTGGCTGTCTTTCTATGAACTACCGGGGCTGAGTTGATTCATTTTGATTTGTTAGTCAAATTTCTGCTGTTTTCTCCATCTTCACGGTATAAAAACGAAGGGGCGAGCTGGGAACATACAAAACAAAAACAACAACAACAACAGCAGCAGCAGCAGCAGCAGCAGCAGCAGCAGCAGCAGCAGCAAAAAACAACAACAACGAAAGACTACAACGTTCTTTTTTCTGGTCGTTTCAGTGTAAATATATTACAGGGTGATCTAAAACCACCATTCCCACTTCTAACAAACAAAACAAAACAAAAAAAATTTAGAGAAAAGGTCACTTGGGAGACCACAGACGGCCACTACACCAAATTCCTTTAACTCTGGGAAATGATAGCAGATACCAACTGAAATAGCAAATATGCAGTCAAGAAATAGGGACTGGTAAGCCCACGGGTACGCTGGAGTGGAGGTTCTGTTTGAGTCATGACCATTGGCCATCATACATTGGCGTCTGCCAGGGAGCAGTTATGTGCCTTGACGTAATACATTGCCTGGTACATGCCTGGCATCACATGTCAACTCACTGTTGGCTCCATAGGGTATTGCAAGCTTGTTCCCGGTTGGTTTGCTTGGCAGTTGAGGAAAGTACTTCTCTGGGTCCCACTGGCACCCAGGATGTGCCTTTATGCTATCAATCTACCTATCTATCCATCTATCTGTCAGTCTATCTATCTACTTATCTATATCTATATCTATGTGTTCATCTACCTCGCTCTCTATCTCCCCATCTATCTTTCCATCTGACTATCTGTCTGTCAATCTGTCTGTCTATCCATCTGTCTATCTATCTATCTATCTATCTATTTCTATCCACACACACACACACACACACACACATGAGCGCGCGCGCACGCACATAGTATAATCTTTCTCTGTCTCTCTGTCTCTCTCGCTGTGTCGTCTGTCCGTCTCTCTGTCTGTCAGTCTCTCTCTCTGTCTTTCTCTCTCTCTCTCTCTCTCTCTCTCTCTCTCTCTCTCTCTCTCTCTCTCTCTCTCTCTCTCTCTCTCTCTCTGCCCTCGCACGCGCACATGTGTGTGTGTGTGTGTGTGTGTGTGTGTGTGTGTGTGTGTGTGTGTGTGTGTGTGTGTGTGTGTGTGTGTTGTTCTAAACTTTGTCCACATAGATAGACAGAGCGATAGGTAGATAGAGAAACAGACAGACAAACAGAGGGGGGGCGTGCGCGCATGCCTACGTGTGCGTGTGTGCG
>JADBJO010000541.1:572563-585063 GCA_016801955.1 Conus betulinus | reverse complement strand
TTTACCAAGTCTTTACTATAATGATGGAAGAATTGTTAACCTGCACTTGTTTTCCCCCACTACTTAATTGTTCAGCATTTTATTGTTTGGTCAATCAGTGGGAGATTGCATCTCTTAGGAGATCCAAGGAAGGTTGTTTTGCACAATTCTTAGCCGCTGACAATGCTTGGGTTATTGAACAGTAGAGCTGACCACTCAGACTGTTCCATATCTTTTGATCTCCCTAGCATCCTTAAATGGATCCTCAAGCATAGGTTCAAAGATTGTCCCCTACATTTTATACTGTTTGCATAATGTTTTTGGTTTTCAGCAACTTTTTTTTCCCTCTCCACACTTTTGTTTTTTTTTATTCTACTACCTTTCGCTGGCTGCTTTGGCGGTGCTGTTGGATTCAGAACACCACAGAATTATGGACTGTGGTGTGTCTCTCTTTGACGCCAAGAGCACAGACACAATCAGCCGTGTCTCCCTGATGAGTCCGATCCAGCGGACGAAAGGCCTCGGAGCAGGCGATACATATAGATCTGTCTTCGAGAGAGGTTGCGATGGTTTCCTCATGCAGCTAGTGAAGGGTTTTCATATTTATGAAATACATTTTCCCATTTACTTCATCTTCATTTTTTTTTTTCTCGATTTCAAATCTTTGCCAAGTCATTACTATAATGATGGAACAATTGTTAACCTGCACTTGTTTTCCCCCCTACTTAATTGTTCAGCATTTATATATATATATATATATATATATATATATATATATATATATATATATCTATATATATATATACACACATCTGCGCACGCGCGCACACACACACACACACACACACACACACACACACACACACACACACACACCACACACACACACACACACACACATATATATATATATATATATTGAAGCTTTGTTTATAATTCTCTCTCTCTCACACACACACACACACACACACACACACACACACACACACACACACACACACACACACACACGTTCATTTACTACACAGTTTTCCCTAGAGTCTCTTTTGTTTAGAAGAAAAAGGTGTAGGAGAGAAAGAAAAAAGAGTAAATAGGGGTTGGGGATGGCGTTGGGTTTCACTTCAAAGGAACACACAGACAGACAGACAGACAGACAGACAGAGAGAGTCTATGTCTGCTGAGTTTATGAAATTGGAGCTGTATGAAAAACCATATTCACGGGTTCAGTCAATCGTCCTTTGACGTGCTCAAAACAGGTTTGCTTTTGACGTTTACCCAGCAGTTTCGTCACTTCAGTTCCCTCCCTTTATCGCTTCCCATTACCGACCTTAGATTCATAATCTTGAAAGTTAACAAGAAACACTTTTGACACGCAAAACCGATTTTTTTTTTTTTTTTGGGGGGGGGGGGGGGGGGGGGGGGGGGGGGGGGGGGGGGGGGGAGGGGGAGGTCTGAGGGGGGAAGGACGAGGTATGGAGATGGTAATAACAATTTTGAGAAGGGGATGACAACTGGGAAGGGTTTGGGAGTAGGGTGTGTGGGTTGTTTGTGGTGGATGTGGGTGTGTGTAGGGGAGTGTGTGTGTGTGTGTGTGTGTGTGTGTGTGTGTGTGTGTGTGTGTGTGTGTGTGTGTGCGGAGGAGGTCGGGTCGGGTCGGGTCGGGTCGGGGTCAGGGAGGAGGGAGGGAGGAGAGAAAAGGTCGGTGAGTCAGGGATGGCTTTGATGAAAGGTTGTCGGAACTTCGCCCAGAGGTTATAGTAGTGTTTCATCTCCTTGGTCTTTTGGTTTGCTGGCTCTCGGACTGCGAACATGTGAAAAAACCTTTTAAAATGGACAGGTTGCAGTTGCGTTACATGTATGTAACCTTTTTCTGTCTTGTGTGTGTGTGTGTGTGTGTGTGTGTGTGTGTGTGTGTGTGTGTGTGTGTGTGTGTGTGTGTGTGTGTGCCACTTCAGTGATATCCCCAGGCTGCTTATTGCGTCCCCTATCCATAGTCCGCCTTGGGTCCAGTCGCAGCCGCGGTACCGGCAATCCACAGGAAAAATCAATGTGAAGTCTCCAAAAGGCACCCCACCAGTGGAGACACTGCGGTGCTGCCGAGTCGCCTCCGTCGTGTTCATTTGTGCCTATTCTGATCCAACATAGCAGGACACTGCATACTATGCCCTATATTGACGACAGTAACTGTTTTCGTCGCGTGTAACCAGCGTGAGCGAGTGTAGCCCCTCGCAGCAGGGCGCCCAACGACAGTCCTCACGAACTTGCCGATACCAGCGACCTGGACATAACTCACCAGGGGCGTAGATGTGGAAAGGAAATGAAAATCTAGGTCACCATGAGAGCATGGCATGACGAGCCATGGAATGTGATATCTCGAAGGTGTTGGGTAAGGATGAGGTATATGATGATATGGAGGTCATTCTGGTCTGAGACTGCATGACAGGGCTAGAGTTTTATATTTTGCTTTCAGATTTGAGCAATTGTCTCGCGCAGAGAGAAAACCGTGTGCACTCTGAGAAAACCGTGTGCATACTGACGTGCACAAATGTAAACACACACACACACACACACACACACACACACACACACACACACACACACACACACACCACACAAACACACACTCACACACACACACACACACACACACACACACACACACACACCACAACACACACTCACTCACACACACACACACACACACACACACACACACACACACACACACACACACACACACACACACACACACACTTGCTCACCTGCTTTAAACATTAAATCTTTGTTTTGTGCAGTAAGTTCTGTTTTGCTCTACTTCTGTAGCACTAGGGAATCCCTTGAACCACTTCGAGCAAAACGGACGGACTCTCTTCATAATCGCCAGATGTAAATTGCCATTTGGCATGTGGAAAGAATGTTTACCTTGGAATTCTGCACACACCCCAAACTATTTTCTCTTCTGGCCTGATAACCCTAGATTCCTTATCTGACAAGTTAACACGAAACTGCTTTTGACACGCGGAAAACGGTTTGGGAGACGGAAGGAGGTAACAGCGATTTGCTGTCTGGACTTTTGTGGGACGGAAGGTTAACGGGTTAGGTGTTGGCTTTGGCCTATGTCCCCCATTAACATTTGGCCTATGTCACATTACCACTTTGGCCTATGTCACATCAACACTTTGGCCTATGTCACATTAACACTTTGGCCTATGTCACATTAACACTTTGGCCTATGTCACATTAACACTTTGGCCTATGTCATATTAACACTTTGGCCTATGTCACATTAACACTTTGACCTATGTCACGTTAACACTTTGGCCTATGTCACGTTAACATGTTGGCCTACGTCACGTTAACACTTTGGCCTATGTCAGGTTAACACTTTGGCCTATGTCACGTTAACACCTTGGCCTATGTCACGTTAACACGTTGGTCTACGTCACGTTAACATTTTGGCCTATGTCATGTTAACACGTTATGTCACGTTAACACTTTGGCCTATGTCACGTTAACACTTTGTCACATTAACAATGCAGGTGGTCACAGGCATTCCCAGAAAGGCCCAAACAATAAATACAATAAATGTTTCATGGTTGTTTCGTTTAAGGCATGTCGTAAAACACACAAACGACAAGATTCCGCAAGTTCTTGCACTTGCACAGCAGCTTCGATTACTGGACTGATGCCCAAACTGATGTCCTTCGCTTACAACTTGTATTGCCACCCTAGTCTGTTTATTTATTTGTTTCTTTGTGAAGCAAGCACAGGGTATGCAAATACGGCTGTACCCTTTTTGATCAAACTCGGTAGAGAGATGGGAAAAAAAAAGGCAGTCTATGGACGGACCCAGTAATCTTGTTGCTTATCCTTGTGCTGATTCTGATGAAACGATGCGTCAGTATTTCACAGAAGAAAAATATTCCAAATTTTATTAGTTTTGGAAGTTAGCGACCCCCATAATCATTATCAGTAACAATCTGAAAGCAAGTGGCAATTAACTGTCCCATAAGCATCAGCGTGTAACACTGTCAGACACATTAGCGGTTAACTATCTCATCAACACTGGCAGTTACAATCTCTTTAAGTATAGGTGTGTGAAGTCTCACAGGCCTCACAGTTTAACAATCCCCTGGCAGACAGTTAACAATCCCATGGGCCCTAGGAATATACAATTCCATGACCACTGGTAGTTAGCAATTCTTTAAGCTCAGGCTGTTAACAATCCATAAGCATCGGCAATTAGCAATCCCATAAGCATTGATAGTTAACAATCCATAAACAACTGCAGTTATCAATCCTATAGGCATTGGCGGTTAACAATCCCGCAAGCGTTGACAGTTAACAATCGCATAAGCATCGGCAGTTAACAGTCCTGTAAGCATCAGCAGGCAACATTTCCATAGGCACCGGCTGTTAACAATACTGCAGACATTTCCAGCTAACAATACAGCAAACATTGACAGCTGACAATCCCAAAAATCAATGGCAGTTTTTATATGAAATTGCAGATAATTATCCTGTTAGCTGTGGCAGTTAACAATCCCATAAGCATTGGCATTGCCGTTTAACAATCCTGCAAGCCTAATGCAGTTTAACAATCCCGCAAGCATTGGCAGTGAACAATGTTGTAAGCACAGGATATCAACAATCCCATAAGCAGTGGTAGTTACAACGCTAGGAGCATTGGCAGTTAACAATCCTATAAACGTAGGTACTTAACAATGCTGTAAGCACGGGATGTTAACAGCACCATAAGCACTAGTAGTTATCAATGCTAGGGGCATTGGCAGTTAAGAATCCTGTAAGGTACAGGCATATAACAAGGCCAATAACCAGTGGCAATAAACGATCTCAGCGACAGTAGACCATCAAAGTACTCCAGGCGATTTTAAATCTTCTCACCTGGCAAAACAAGTGAACACAAATCAGACATCTGTTAGCATTGACAGTGAACATTCTCATAAACACTAGAACATCACAACACGCAGACGATTGTCAGCACACTCGCCTCGTTTAGCCACGCAAAAACACCTCCAGACGTCTCCCGGCATTCGCCGCCAATAAACCAATAGACATCTAGGGCAACAACTAAAACACCCAGACACACGTAGGCACTTGTCTAATACAGCCATTTGTAAACGATAGGAATAGCGTTTGACGTATTAGTATTGACGAGTTTGAGGCTTTTTTCTTTGGTTAGTGCGTGTGTCTATGAACCGCTTTCTTCTTCTCTTCTTCTTCTTCTTTTTTTTTTCCTTCTTTTTCATCATCATCATCATCATCATCATCATCCATCATCATCATCATCATCATCTTCTTCTTCTTTCTTCTTTTTCTTCTTGTTCTTCTTCTTCTTCTCTCTTCTTCTCTCTGTAAGAAGTATAAACACTATGGTTTCTTTTCTCTTCTTCTCTCCGTGCCCTTTCTCGTTGGTACAACTCCCACGCTGCACGTTGCCACCGTCTCTACTGCACAGCCCCTCCTTGTGACGCAGACGCTATAGACTGGGATTAGACGATCATGGGCGACACCTCGTGTCGCTGTCATTTTGGCTGTCTGTCTGTTGTTGTTTTCAGTCTATATTATGTCTTGGAAGTCCATTGTCTTTCTGTTGTGACGGTAGGTGTGTTGCGCTGTGTGTGGCTGTGGTGTTGTGCTGTTAGGTGTGATCGTGTGTCGATGCTGTAGGTGTGCAATTTATGAATACCAATCCTGTGCAGGTATGATCTCTCTACTCGTACTCTCTCTCTCTTCCGCTCTCCTGTTCATCTCGCGCCCAATCATAGGAATCTCTCTCTCGCAGCTCTCTCGGCTGTGTGTGTGGATAGTGTGTGTTTGTGTGCTCGGGGTGTGTTGGTTGTCTTGTTGTGTGATGTGGTCTTTTGTTTCGTTACACGGACCGCAGCAACCTTGTCTCTTCACCTTATGTCTCTCTCGCTCCCCAAGATGCTCTATCGTCATTTGGACGTCACAGGTCACACATCATGTGTATCGTTAACATGACACCCAGCACCACACACTGTCCACACACACACACAGTTCACTTCTTCTCCTGGTTCCTCTCGTAGTACTTCTCTTTCTTCCCTTTCATCTCGTCTCCTCATTTTGCTTAACTATATTACCGCACTCCTACATATCCTCATTTTTCCCTACCGTCCTTACACGTCACCGCGCATCGCACCACACACACTAGCAACATCTACACATCCTACACCACCTTAACACACAAACACACACACACATAAACACCCCAGTCCACAAGTTCTTGTAACAAACAACGCTTCGCGACGCGCTATGTTTTTTTGCACACACACACACACACCCGTTTCTATTTTGTGACTACTTGATCACACTTTTTGACACACACATCGCCCACATCACTACACAGCAATCCTCCTATATTTTTTTGCAAGACGAAAATGGCGTTGATCTCTCCTGCTCATCCACCCTCTTGGGCCCACCATCTGACCCATCCCCCCCCCTCCTGCACTCTCTCCCCATCACTCCCTTCAACCAATCCCATGTATTATCTGCCCTCACTAATGCCCTAACCACAACCTTCGTCCCTCAACACTTAAATGCATACAAAGCAGAAGACTGTACTAAAAACCTCTCATCTCTCTCATGAACTCTCTCCTAGCCCTCTTCTCTCTCTGTTGTTACGCCTCCATGTCATTCTGTCGGTCAGTCTCGTCTGTCTGCAGTCACATCTGTCGGTCACAACTGTCTGTCACTGTCTTCTCTCTCTCTCTCTCTCTCCTCTCTCTCTCTCTCTCATCATACTCTCTCTGTGCATCTGTCGTCTGGCAGTCTGTCTCGCTGTCTGCCAATCTGTCCTCTGGTCCGTCACAGCTGTCTCCCGTCTATCTCACCGCTCAGGAAATGTCTACAATCTCCATCCTCCCAATCCCTCTCCTCTCTCTCATGATCTAGAGCACTCTCTCTGTCATCTCTCTCTGTCTCTCTTTCTCATCTCCTCCCTCTCTCGCCTCTCTCAGAAGCTCTACTCTCTCTCTCTTTCTGACTGTTTGTCTAGATCGCTCGCTTCTCCCTCCTCCTCCCGCCCCCACGCTTCCGCTCTGGATAGGTCTGTTCTCCTCTGCGAGCTACTCTCCGTATCTGCCTCTCTGTTCAAGTCCTCTCTCTTTCTCCTGCCACCTTCTCTCCTCTCATCTTCCTCTCTCCTCCTGTCTCCCTCCTTTCCTCTACCTCCCCATCATCTCCTCTTCTCCCCTCGACTCCTACTCTCCTCTCTCTCCCTCTCCTCCTCTCTCATTTCTGACGTTTGTCCTGTCCTCTGCACTCGCCAAATCTCCTCTCCGCCCTGTGCTGTCCACTCTCCCTGCCTCCACCCTCTCCCCCCTCCCCCCGCTCTCGTCCTCATCCTCTCCCTCCCTTCTCTCTTCTCGTCTCTCTGAGCAGTCTCCTCTCAGCGTCTATCTATTCTCTCCTCCCCCTCTCTATTCTCATATTGACTCACCTCTCTCTAGCTCTCACAGCTTCTCTCTCCCATCTAGCCTCTTCTACTCTCTCTCTCTCGACTGTTTTCTCTTGTCTCCCTCGCCCTCCATTCCTCTCGTCTCTCACAATCTCTCTCTCTCCTCTCCTCTCTTCGCGTCTCTCCTCTCTTCTCCCCCACCTTCTCTGCTCCCTATTCCTCTCTCGTCTCTTACCTCTCATCTCCTCTCTCTATTCTCTCTTTCTCACTGTTGGTCGCTTCATCTCTTCTTCCTCCTGACCTCCCCTCCTCTCCTACTCGCTCCGCTCTCTCTCTCCTTCCTCCCTCTCTCTCAATCTTCTCCTCTCCCTCTCCTCCCTCTCTCTGCACCCCTCCTCTACCTCTTCCTCCACCTCCGTCTTCTCTCTCCTCTCTCTCTCTCCCCTCTCCCTCTCACACCTCCAGCTCTTCTCTGCTCTGCGCTCCCTCTCTCTCTCCTCTCTCCTCCCCCCTCTGTCCTCCCCTCTCTCTATCTCGTCCCCATCTCTTCTCTCTCTCTCATCTCTCGTCCCGTAACCTCCTCCCCTACATCTCTTCATCCCTCCCTCAAGTTCTCGCCTTCTGCCCTGAGCTCTTGGGCCCTCTCTCCTCGTAGGCAGGCCTCCCCCCTCTCCGCTCTCATAGCTAGTCATCACGATGCGACAGCTTCCCCCCGCCCCTCCCCGTCAAAATGAGCGTTTCCTCCTCACGTTCTAGACTCCTTCCTTACTTTAGTACCTCTCATCAACCTGCTCTGCCTCATTGCTCCTCTGACCTCTCTCACAGACTCTGCTCTTTCAAGCCGCAGAGATTCTAGGCCAACAGGTGGGGAGAAGAGGAGGAGACTCTCCCTTCTCCCTGAGATCTCCTCTTCTCTCCTCCTGAGAAGGGAGCTCTTCCTCGCTCTCTCGGATCCGGCCTGTTTCTTGAAGCCCCTCCTCCATCTCGTCTCCCTCTCTCTCTCTCGTCTGCCCCCTCCACCTCCCCCTCCTCCTCCTACTCTCTCCCCCTGCTCTCCTCTCTCTACTCCCTCTCTCGCTCTCCGTCGGACGTCCCCCTGCTCACGAGGGCTCTCTCACTCTCGTCTAGAACCCCACGTATCGCTCTGTCTCCTCTCTCCTCTAGAAAGAGCCTGACTCTCTGGACCTCCTCCCTAGAATGTCTCCTCTGGGCCGAGGGTGCGCGAGCAGGAGATTTGACTCGTCCTATTCTGCATCTCTTCTCCTTGAGTCTTCTACCAGGATCTCTTCTCTCTCGGAGGTCGGAGGGGAGAGACTCCCTCTCTGTCAAGCCTCATACGTGGAGGATCTTGTTTCTCTGGGTTAGAGTCTTGTTGTCCACTTTCCGTTGCACGTACTTGCAGGCAGCAGGCAGGCACAGAATATGATAGGCTCGATGCGGTTTGTGGTTTTGTCCGGAGCGCCTGGACATCAACACTGATCGTACGAAGGTTCGCGTCCCGTCCTTCGCCACTGCCACAACATAGCCGAACCAACCGCTGCCTGGAAAAGGGGCCCGCCGCCCATGCCACTCCACAGCAGTTAGAGGCAACAGTTTGAGGGATAGAGATAGAGAGAGAGAGAGAGAGAGAGAGAGAGATGAGAGAGAGAGAGGAAATGGGCTAAGCGAGAGAGCGAGGAGAAGAGAGAAGAAGAGAGAGAATAGGAGAGCAGCATGGAGAGGAGAGGTGGCTTGGGGGAAGGGAGCGGGGTGGGTTGAGGGTTGAAGATGGGGCTGGGCGGGTTGGGGTTAAGGGGGGGGGGAGGGGGGGGTGGGGTAGAGCTAGAGATGATGCCCAGGAGAGGCCGCGAGAAAGCGATCCGACGGCTTTCTTGAAGTAGGGTTGTGCTTTGTTTAAGTGTCAGTATCAATTGCGAGCCATTTGCTATTTTAAGATCGCTTTCAGAAGAGGTGCAGAGTAGTAGGAAACTGATAGTGCGTGCGAGAGCAGCCATTGAGAAGCCAAACAAGTAGAAATAGTAGTAAACGGGTCATCATCATCATCATCATCATCATCATCATCATCATCATCATCATCATCGTCATCATGTTATTGTTGTGGTTATTATTATCATTGTTGTGTGTTGTTGTTAATATATGTATGTAGTTTTGTTCAAATCTGTGTCTTCTTCTTCTTTCTTCTTCTTCTTCTTCTTCTTAGCATTACTGTCGTTTGTTCTTGTTATTATTGTTTCGTCGTCGCTCGTCGTCGTCTTTCATTCATTCATTCATCACATATTCATCATCATCCTGCATCATCATCATCATTGTCATCATCATCACTCGTTGTTTGTATTTATTGTTTCTTTTTGTTATTGTTGTGGTGTGGTAGTGATGGGGATGGTCAATGTTTGTGGTGGTATAGATGGTGGTGGTGTCGGTGGTTTACATGAAACAAAGGTGTTAGTATTTTTCATTCCATTAGGTTTATATTAACTATAATGGTAATAATAATGATGATAAACATTTCTGTCATATAGGTAAACATTGCAGTAGAAGTAGTAGTATTAGTAGTAGTTGTTGTTGTTGTTGTTGTTTGTGTGTTGTTGTTGTACACAACCACTTCAGATCTGTCCACATTATAGTGGACAGATTTTTGTCCCTTTACCTGTAGTAGTAGTAGTAGTAGTAGTAGTAATATAGTATTGTTGTTGTTGTTGTTGTTGTTGTTGTTGCCCTGTTTGTTTGTCCCGTTGTAGTAAACCCAGTGGCAGTAGTCGCAGCATAATTGTAGTAACAGCAGCAGCAACACACAACAGCAACAACAACCACAGCAGATGCAGCCAGGGCTAGTCGCGTGGACATCCCAAATGTTTACACACATCAAAACTAATTCAGCAGCAGTGGCAGAGCCTCCTGTGGTGGGAAGCCTCAGCGCAACCTGATGATCTGACTGGAGCCAATGAACAGTCGGTGAGGTGTCTGCGATAGGAGCAAACCTGGCTGTGGCTAAGTACGGGGAAGCAGGAAAGAACGGAATAGCACGGTGGTAGAGCGCCGGACTCATAATCTTGGTGATCCTGGGGTTGCGGGTTTGAATCTCCGCCGGGCCGTTTTGGTTCGGGGGAGGGGGGGGGGGGGGGGGGGGGGGGGGGGGGGGGAGATTTTTCCCTCGGAGTTTAACATAGGTTCTGACTCCCATTTCCCATACAGTCCTTCGAATGAGACTATAAACCGAGGTTCCGTGTGTGAACACACGCGTTAGCATCTTGCACACACGTTAAATCCCATCACCAACTTTCGGAAGAGAAGGCCAGTTTGGCCGTTGGTATGGATGACACGTTACACATAGCATGCACCCTGCGTGAAAAATTGAAAAGAATGAAAGAGTTGTTACATTGAATAAATGACTTTGACTGAATGACACAATAATAACAATAATGATAATGTAAACCAGCCGCTGAATAGACGCGAAATATCAGACGGCAAGGCAAGCAAACAAAACTAAAAACTGCTGCTGCCTCTGATGATGCAGCTGTAGCTGTCGCTGTTTGGCTGGCTAAATATTACCGCTGTTTGGCTGGCTAAATGTTACCGCTGTTTGGCTGGCTAAAATATTACCGCTCTTTGGCTGACTAAATGTTACCCGCTCTTTGGCTCGCCGAATGTTACCTCTGTGTGTGGTGTGTGTGTGTGTGTGTGTGTGTGTGCGTGCGTGCGGGCGTGCGTGCGCGTGCGTGTGCGTGCGTGCGTGCGTGCGTGCGTCCATGTGTGTGTGTGTGTGTGTGTGTGTGTGTGTGTGTGTGTGTGTGTGTGTGTGTGTGTCCGAAGATCCACAATATTGTGTTCAGCGAACAGTGCGTGTACATGTGTGCACCCGTGCCTGTGTGCGTGCATATACATGTTTATTCAAAAATCGCAAGTGTGTGTGTGTGTGTGTGTGTGTGTGTGTGTGTGTGTGTGTGTGTGTGTGTGTGTGTCCGTTAGTTCCCGATAGAAAACACACCTTTGGCAATGGAGAAAGAAAGTTAGGAAGAGGGGAGAAGGAGGGGATGTGAGGTGAGAGGAGGGAGGGAGTGAAGTGAAGTGAGGAGGGGGTAGGGGAGGAGCTGGGAGAGAGGGGTAGGTGAGGAGACGGGGGGGAGGGGGGGGGGGGGGCATCGTCCATTACCATTCCAAGTCACGTCACTGCTGCTGGGCCCATCGCAGACCTGATCAGACATAGAGGAAAAGGGATTCAGCTGACTCGCGCAATCCCCTCCCCCACCCCCACGTGTCCGCCTCTCCGCCACTGTCCTTCTGTCCTAAACTTCCTCCCCTCCTCCTCCTTCCCTCCTTCCCTCCCTCCCCCTCACCTCCCTTCCCCCATCTCCCTACCCCCTGTCTTCAGTCTCCTGAACTCGTCATGTGAAGACCCTCGGCGCCTTCCTTCATGAATATGTAAAGCAGGGATCAGGAGCTCCAAGAATGGCCCAATCTGGCCTTTCTGGGGGAAAAAGTCAGGAGAAAGATTCACGCTTCGCTTGCTGAGCCACCCCCCCCCCCCCCCCCCCCCCCCCCCCAACCTCCCTCCCAGCCGCTCGGGGAGAAGGAGGAGGAGGAGGAGGAAGAGGAGAGGAGCAGGAGGAGGAGAAAAAGGAGAAGGAGAAGGGGAAGTGGTCTGGGGTGAGGCGGGAGGTGGAGGCTAAAGGAAGGGAGTTGGGGGGGGGGGGAGGGGGGGCTACGAATGGGTCACGAGGTATGTGATCGTTCAGCACAAAGACAAAGCACAGCGGAAGTGGAGAATACCGTTCAGTCCAGTCATGTCATGCACTTTTTTAAAAAGCTGGTCAGCCCACGGAGCTCATTCCAGGACTGCAGGCAAGTTGAACACAGCTCTAGAAGGACATTTAGAAGAACGCAGACCTTCGCCAACGTCGAAGGTAGCGGATCCTGGATCTGTCGTTTTTGAAACGGATCCGCTTCACGATCTACACCTATGTTTGACTGGTTCGGCCCTGGCCCACATTGCATCTTTTCTCTAAGTGTAGTTACAATCGGCATTGCGTAATCTTGCGGACAGACAAACAAACCAACCAATAGACGCAGGTAAAAAATATGA
>JADBJO010000541.1:560063-562563 GCA_016801955.1 Conus betulinus | reverse complement strand
GACGAAATGAAAATGATAAATAGGTGTACATACTCAAGTGTGATATTTACTGCATAGTTAAGTATGGGTGCTGCTGTCTCTGACTTGAGTAGAAAAGGAAAGAGGGCATATTCCAGATATTGTGAAGAAATCTGCGCTCAGTCGATCCCTGCACTTACTCCACCACGTCTAGGACTGACTATCTGACGAGGACATGGTACGTGAGTCAGACAGGCAAATTGCCTTTCTGTCAGTTACCACATGCAATGTTCATCTCTTCGTTGTTGTTTTTTTTCTGTTTTCTTTTTTTTTTCTTTCTTTCTTTCTTTCTTTCATCCTTTCTTTCTATCTTTTCTTTTTTTCTTTCTTTCTTTCTTTTCTTCTTTCTTTCTTTCTTTCTTCCTTCCTTCCTTTCTTCTTTCTGTTTGTCTGTCTGTCTTTCTTTCCTTCCTTTCTTCTCCTGCCTTCCTTCTTCTTACCTACTTTCTTACTTACTTAAGTACTAGATCAGTCATGACATTTATCTTTCTATCTTTGTATCGGTGTTTGTATAGTCCTTCCTTCCTTTCTTTTTATGTATGCGTATAGATATATGTATGTTTCTTTGCATTTATGCAGGTATGTATTTACGCATATTTTACGTATGTATGTTCGTTTGTATGTTTGCTGAAATGTACATACGTCCTATGTGTGCATGCATATATGTATGTGTGTATATATGTATGTATGTGTGTGTGTCAGTCCGTCTGTCTACGTGCTTATGTCTCTCTGTCGATGTATTCATGCATCTACCTCTATGTCTATCTGTCTCTGTCTCTGTCTGTCTATCTATTTCTCTGTCTGTCTATCTATCTATCTATCTGCATATCTGTCTATCTATCTCTGTATGTCTGTCTGCCCCTCTCTCTTTCTCCCTCTCTCTCTCTACTGTCTACCATCTATCTCTCTGTCTGTCTGGCTGTCTGGATGGCTGGCTGCTGGCTGCTTGTCTGTCTGTCTGACTGTCCGTCCGTTTGTCCGTTTGTCCGTCTGCCTGTCTGTCTGTCTGTCTGTCTGTCTGTCTCTCTCTCTCTCTCTCTCTCTCTCTCTCTCTCTCTCTCCTTAACTACTATCTATCTATCTATCTGTCTGTCTGTCTATATGTGTCTGTTTTATTATTCATTAACTTGTCCCTGACATGCGCGTTGACACTGTCCACTGTGCAGACGAAGTCATAATAAAAGAGCGCGACAGCACACGAGCTGGTAATGGAATGCAATTTTCTTGTTGATGGCTCGATGGCCCGGGACGGGTAGCAAGGGGGGGGGGGGAGGAGGGGGGTGAGAGTGGATGAGGGGGGAGGCTATAAGGTGGTAACTGAAGGCGTGGCAAGCAGAGAGAGAGAGAGAGAGAGAATTGGGATAAAACGGCCACAACAAAACCAATTATCCACATTCTTGTGGTCAAGATAAGAGCCATCACCGCCATTCCATCATCCCCCCCCACCCCACCCCACCCTCTTCTCCTCCTTCTCACCTTGTCCTTCATCCCTCATACGCTTTCCTCATCACCTACCCAAGTCCTCTCTTTCCTGTACACATCGGACAAATCAGCATAGGTAGAACAGAAAACACACTTGCTAGCAGTTCCACACATGGTAAACATGTGATCGACTCTCTTTGTCCTGCCATACAGCGTTTCTGTTCCTCAGTTATTTCCTGATCCATTTTGTACTTTTTTGTTGTTCAAAATATGCGTGAGAGAGAGAGTGAGACAGACAGACAGACAGACAGACAGACAGACAGACAGGCAGCAGATAGGCAGGCAGACAGACAGACAGACAGGCAGACAGATAGATAGATAGATAAATAGACATTTAGAAAGATTGATAGATAGATAGATTGACTGACTGATTGATAGAGATAGACAGACAGACAGAGACAGGGTTAGATAGATATAGAGGTAGATGCACGGATACATCGACAGAGAGACATAAACCCACTGCTAGACGGACTCGCACATTCATGCATACATACATATATATATATATATATATATATATATATATATATATATATATATATATATATATATATATATATATATATATATATATATATGTCAGATTAATTAAAAGCAAAAAAAAAAAAAAAAAAAACAAGCTAAAACATCAACAGGTCTGTTTCTTGCATGTGCAGTCGTCAGGATGCGGGAGGCTTGTGCTGTCAGTGTTATATATAGCTTGCTGTTTTATTTCACGTGTTACGCATTACATATACATGCATACATACATACATACATACATATACATACATACATACATACATACATACATACATACATACATACATATATACATACATACGTACATGCATGCATGCATACATACATTCAACCGTGTTACGCTTTCCTCACCATGTCCCCAATCCTAGCTTTCTTGTAAACATCGGACAAAGCTGCAGAGGCAAACACTATCGATAACACACCAGGTCAAAACATGATCAGCTGAACTGTATCTACTCTTCCTGTATTACTTTCTGTT
>JADBJO010000541.1:527563-535063 GCA_016801955.1 Conus betulinus | reverse complement strand
GTGTGTGTGTGTGTGTGTGTGTGTGTGTGTGTGTTTGAGAGTCTTGTAATGCCCTTGAAAACTTTGGACTATGAATATGTGCTTTTAATATAAACAATGGATATATAATGTCAAACCGAATTTTCATTTTGCAGTAGAGTAGAAAGCGAAGTCAGTTATCTGTATAAATGTAAGAAATACACTTATTTGCGGAAAAAAAACATATCTATCGAAATATTTGCTCAAATGAAGATGGAGAGTTGTTGTTGGTATGCTGCAATTTGAAAACGTCCCGCTGCTGAATAACTTGAGATTGTATATGCTTTATACATGAAAAATGAGAAGCAAAGTTTGATTACAAATATGTCACAGTGGGTGAATATCTTTTGGGGAGAAAAACTAATGATGTTTGTTTTGTTTCTTTATCGATAAAGTGAATCGTTTCCCCTGGATAATTTTTCTATTGATTATTTCTTTCCCCGCTTGTATACAAGCCAAGGGCATCACAGTTAGATTCCTGAGTTCCTAAGTTCTCTCAATCAATCAATCAAAGCAAGCAATCAGAACGCCTTCACCCCACCTCCCACTCCCCTCTGTCAACAAGGGTACCGCTTTCAGTCGATCATCCCATACTCCCCAAAATAACCCCATCAGAACGCCTTCACTTCTGTCTGGCACTCCCCTGTCAACAAGGGTACCGCTTTCAGTCGATCATCCCATACTCCCCAAAATACCCCCTCTTCTGTCTCCCAGAAGAAGCATTCAAATGGGGAAGAACGTTCGCGACGTTGTCTCAAACAGTCACAATCAGAAACGGTAGAGTTGATGATGATGATGATGATCATGATCATGATCATGATCATCATGATGATCATGATCATGATAATGAAGTAAAATCGGTCCAAACAAATGTTTAAAAAAATATGGATTTGTTCTAAACAATATTCCATTTACATCCGAAAGATGAGAGGACGTAACAATCACCATTAGAGTTCCCTTTGTTTGTCAGTCAGCTTAGCTTTTTATGTTGTTTTTCATTACCAGACCATGATCGGTTATTCCCCAGAAATCAAGCATATTTGATAGCCGATACTTCTTAGGGGAAAAAAATGGATAAAATCAATTGCCTCGACAAAAAGAGGTCTGTTGGTTGAGTCGATTACAGTTAGTTTCATGGCTCACATTGCAAACTTTCTCGCATAATTGAACGGGGCCATTTTTTTTTTTCTCGTCTTTTGACAGCTATCGTTAGTCATTGATTGTTGCATAGAGTGTGCAGAGCCTGCGATCTGCTTCAAAAGGACTTCACCCCAGCTCGCTGAATCCGCTCGCCTCCTGGATGGCCCGAGGCAAAGGACGGGGATGGGTGGTTAAGTAAGTTCGTTAGTGCTGTTTGGAGCCCAGTCTCGTGTCGCGACCTTCTGATGATGGCCCGCCTGATCTGCTCTCCTTATCCTGTCAGTATCGACAGCTGGCAGCTAGGGTATTTTGTTAGCGTCAGAAGATCATGAGGATCGTCGTGACTGTTTTCTTGGTGTGCAAACGCTGCACAGACAGAAGACCAACAAGAATTACCACATTCCTGGTAGAAGATGGTTGTAAGTTTTGGCACTTCGACTGAAGAGAGTACGAGGATCTGCAAGTACTTAGGTTTGCGGTTCGAAAATTGGTCCTTGCATGTTTTACACGTACTCACCAGCGCTTATTTTTTCAGGCTGAGAATTAAAAGTACACATGTTTTGTATTATAGGCTGAGATCTCTTGGCCTGTAGCAGCAGCAGTGTACGTTTACAGGATGAACCATGTGTAGGAACGCCATTTCCGAAGGCAGAATCCAACCCTTTGCTTTCGCTGGTCAATCTTTCTAGGACTCAACATCATTTGTATTATGCATCGTTTTATTGCTTACTGGACAGCAAGGATTATCCAGCTGTAGATATCAGACCCGGCCCAGTCGAGATTTGAACCCACGACTGTCAGCTCCACAGTGAAACCCTCCAGCCATTTGACTGTGGGGTCCTCTCGGGTAATGAAAAGATCAATTTTAGATAAAAAAAAAAAAACAAACAAAAAGAAACATTGCTATTACGCAGATTAAAAGAGACAAACAAATTACACGTCAAAACACGACGCGTTTCGACCTGTTCGGTCTGCTTCAGACAAGACATTTTAGTTTGTTTCCAGTTTCTGCCTGTAGTCACCTCATTTTAAACCGGCCTTGGATAGTTTGAGAGTAAAGAACTAAACAAGAGAAGTTGGATTTTTAATATGAAAATGAAATTATCTATGTGCTAATTGCAAAATGTGTGAATGTCATGCAAACACAGGTGTGTGGCTTTATTGTGAAGTGGTGCAAGGTTCTCTTTTCAAATATTTGTAAAGTCTTTGTGAGGTCCTTGAAACGTTCTTAGCCACATTTTGAGAAATACGTGATTACATCCATTTCAGATCCATGTTGGGCCACAAAGTACACTTTCAAATGATTTATCATCAATGTTTTATGCAAATTGATATAAACAACGTGTATTTGTAACGATGAACGGAAGTGAAATCTAGATAAAGAAAATCAGAAGCAAAGAAAAGAACTGAAAGTGATGTGGATTTATTATCATAATATGTACAGTGGTGATTGTTGTTGTGGTGCTGCCAACATGGGCCTGAGAGAAATCTGTTGGAGGCAGGATCATAGCCAAAATGTATTCTGCGCATGTGTCACTAAAGCTTCCATCACTCCTATTCCGAACAGTCGTGCTTCGTGGTAACTACTTTGGTATGAGAAAAAGAAGTGGAAAAAAATAGAAGTGTTTTTTATTTGTGCGTCAGATGTGAAAAGGTTAGAGACAAAGACGTGTTCATTGAAGATGCTTTAGAAATGGAAAAGGTAGGGACTGAATAGTATCGATTGACGCTCATCAAGAAATGGAAAAGTAGAGTCAAATAAGTAATCATTGAACTGCCTCAGAAACTGTAGTGATGGTTGAACATACCTCAGAAATGGAAGTGTTGGGTCAAAGTAGTGGTTGCTGAAAATATCCCAGAAATGGCAGAGTTGGGTCAAAGTAGTGGTTGTTGAAAATATCCCAGAAATGGTAGAGTTGGGTCAAAGTAGTGGTTGTTGAAAATATCCCAGAAATGGCAGAGTTGGGTCAAAGTAGTGGTTGTTGAAAATATCTTAGAAATGAAAAGGTCGGGTTATAGTAACAGTTGTTGAACATATCTCAGAAATAGGAAAGATCTGGTCAAATTAGTGCATGTGGCACGCGCGCCAGAAATGTTAAAAGTAGGGTCAAATAAGTGCCAGTGAATCAATACACCTCAGAAATGGAAAGGTTGGGTCAGTGTGATAGTTGTTGAACATGACTTAGAAATGGAAAGGTTGGGTCACAGAGTGGTAGCTGTTGAACTTAACACAGAAATGGAAAGTTGGGTCACAGAGTGGTGGCTGTTGAACTTAACACAGAAATGGAAAGTTGGGTCCGAGGGGTAGTTGATGAACATACCTCAGAAATGGAAAAGTTGGATCACAGTGTGGTGGCTGTTGAAAATGCCTCCGAAATGGAAAGTTTGGGTCAAAGTGATGGGTTGTGAACATACCTCAGAACTGGAAAAGGTAGGATCCAGAGAGTTCTTGTTAAATGCATTCCAGGAAGGGAAAAGGTCGTGACAAAGCAGCATGTACATAGCACGCCTCAAAAAAGGAAATGTAAGGTCAAGGCATGCTTGCTGAACATCCTGCGGAAATAGACAAGGCGCTAGGCAGAGCTACTTGAACATGACTTAGAAATGGAACTGATGAGAACAAAGTACTGTTTGTTAAAAATACCCGAGAACTGAATTAGGCAGCCACAAAGTGGTGCTTGCTGAATATGTCTCAGAAATGGAAAAGGTAGGTCGAAGTAACACCCGTTGAACATACTACGGAAATGGGAAAAAAGGGAATAGGAAAGGTAGAGTCATAGTAATGCTGCTGAACAGTCTGAGAAATAGGAGAAGTGGGTCAAAGCTGTGCTTATTGAACAGCCTTAGGAATTGGAAACGGTCAGGTCAAAGAAGTGCTTGAACAGCCTGAGAGATGAGAAAATAGGTCAAAGTAGTGTTCATTGAACAGCCTGAGAGATGAGAAAATAGGTCAAAGTAGCGTTCATTGAACAGCCTGAGAGATGAGAAAATAGGTCAAAGTAGTGTTCATTGAACAGCCTGAGAGATGAGAAAATAGGTCAAAGTAGCGTTCATTGAACAGCCTGAGAGATGAGAAAATAGGTCAAAGTAGTGTTCATTGAGCCTGAGAGATGAGAAAACAGGTCAAAGTAGCGTTCATTGAACAGCCTGAGAGATGAGAAAATAGGTCAAAGTAGCGTTCATTGAACAGCCTGAGAAATGGCAAAGGTAGTGTCAAAGTGGTGCTGCCACACAACCTGAACAAATGAAAAAGAAATAGGGTCAAAGTAGTGCCTCTTGAACAGCTTGAGAAATGGAAAAAACGGGTCAAAGTAGTGCGTGTTGAACAGCTTCTCTCTCTCTCTCTCTCTCTCTCTCTCTCTCTCTCTCTCTCTCTCTCTCTCTCTGTGTGTGTGTGTGTGTGTGTGTGTGTGTGTGTGTGTGTGTTCATTGGCCATGTTGTTGAATTGTTGATAAATGTTTATAGACTAGACATCTTTTAAAGAACTAGTCTGTCAAGAAACAGGCACAGCCATTCGTGAGGAATTCAGCTCATGGAGTGTTTCTTGACAAATGCTCATGAATCCAAATGAGTCTTCGTCTTATTTTATGTTTAAAGACAGTAAGACAAAGCGTGGACAGATTAATCGAAGCGCGGATAAGTTTTCAGCAATTATGTGTGTCGCGTGAGTCGTGAAGCAGAGAGAACAGGTATCTGTGAAGAATTCAAACGCCTTTGAGACAGTAACCAATAGCCTTTAGCTAGGACGTGGGGGATTAACGGCTTTGACTGTAGGGGGTGGGGGTGGGAGTGAAAATGGGAAGGATGGGACGCAATTAGTGGCAGTGTGAACCGATATGCAGTGCTAGCTGGGGGCAGAGAGGCGGAAAGGGGAGGAAGGTAGGCGGCTAAGTTTTCAAAGAAGTGGATACTGACTTAAATGAGAGAATGGCTTTGGTGTTGAGCTGTGTCTTTTTTGCTTTACTCTGTGATTGAGCGTCGGTAGTCGTGAAAAGATTTCGTAATAAGTTATAGACAGACAGACGTGGGTAAGAAAGAACACCTGCGCTAAACTGTGCCCCAAGTACGTCACCAGGTGATAAATGAACGCGAACGGTACCACCAAGATTAAGATACAGTTGCCGTGCCCCCATCTATTCTTTTAGCACCCCCATTCTCTCTGTCACCACCAGCACGACCACCACCACCCTTCGCTGACCCCCGTCCTCTTTCTTACACACACACACACACACACACGCACGCGCGCGCGCACACACACGCGCACGCACACGCACACACACACACACACACACACTCTTCTGTGGTCCCTCTTTCAGCCCTCCCCACCTCCGACTCCCAACCCCATCCCCATCCCCATTCCATCCCTAACCCACGACCCTTTTTTTTCCCATTGTTATTGTTTAGGGATCTGATAAGCCCTCCATTCATTCTCCACCCTATCTTTTCATTCCACCACCCCTTATCAGCGCTCCTGCCCCCCCCCCCCCCCCCCCCCCCCCCCCCCCCCCCCCCCCCCCCCCCCCCCATTCATTACGTTATTAACACCTCAGGCAATTGATCTGCCTACCATTCAATCTTTACATCGTCGTTCTACCCCCACCTACCCACCCAAGCCCTCTTACTGCACCCTTCACCCCTCCCCATTCATTCTCTCACCCTGGCACCCCCCACCCCCCCCCCCCCCTTATCTCAACCCTCTTCTGTTTAACGAGTTGGTTTTAAGGAATTGCCACGTCAACAACCTCATGCTATCGTATGACAGTCGCGCGGATTATGTGCAGGCTGTGAAGACGGCCGTGTTGCAATCTTTTCGGGTATGGGTGAGGAATGGGAGAGAGGGGATACGAGGGCGGGGGTGGGGGAAGGGAGCGAGTGGGGAATGGAGAGGGGGGGGGGGGATAACTACATTGACACGCAGTGAAAGAGGGTAGAGGAAGGGGACAGGAAGAGGTAGGCGGGGTAGGGTGAAGTGGTGATGGGGGGTCATCCAGAGAGAGAAAAGAATGTACCCTCTACCACGTCAACAGTCTCCAAACTGGCCTCATACAGAGTCTGCTCTAGGGGGAACGTACAGCTTGTTCTAGAAAAGAGCCTCGGACTAATAAAGACAGGTCGTTTCTTCAGATGAATTGCCCGTCTCCTCGACAAAGGTCGGCAAAGGTCGCAGGTCCTCCAGTCCTCCGTAGAGCTTCCGGGCCAGGTATTCCGGGCCTGGGATTGGGTCGGGCCAGGTTTTCTCTCGAAGCGATTGGTGGAGCGGGACAGGACTGCAGCAGATGTTCTGTTGTCTGGCTGGCTGTTCTTGCAGGGGCACTGCTCTGTGTTGCGGATGCGGAGTTTAAAGAATAGGTGGTGTTTCAGGCGGTTGTGGCCTGTCCTGAGCCTGAAGATGACTACCTGCTCTCGTTGAGTCAGTCCTGTCCTGAGCCTGAAGATGACTACCTGCTCTCGTTGAGTCAGCAGGTAGTACGGGTCTGCTCTGTTGTGGCGTGGATGCTGCTGCTTCCACTTGTTCTGCAGCCTGGTCTTCATGCTGGTCCTGGATTCAGGGTAGCTGGTGGAGACAAGTCATTCCATCTCTTTCTAACGAGTTTTTTTTTTTTTTTTTTTTTTTTTTTTTTTTTTGCTTTCTCCCAGCCAGTCCTGGGAGCCCCGCCAAGTAGGTGGTGTTTTCACCTGCGTCTGTTTGTATGTTTTGTTGACTGTTAGCAATGTTACACGAAAATGACTGGACCTGTTTTTTTTTAATCTAACTAGATGAAAAAGTGTAGCAGGGCCCAAAGATCAACCCGTTTCTCTCTCTCTCTCTCTCTCTCTCTCTCTCTCTCTCTCTCTCTCTCTCTCTCTCTCTCTCTCTCTCTCTCTCTCTCTCTCTCATGGGCGTTAATTTCTGGTGGATCAAACTGCAAACTTATTACAAATGTAATTACGAAATAACTTACGGAATCCATTGTAATCTGTTTTAGTGGAAACATACAGTGTGGCTCAAGGACAAGGCCGTTAATTTAGGGGCTGGAATAGCTCAGTTGGTAGAGTGCCGGGCTTGTGATCCTTGGGTTGCGGGTTCGAATCTCATCCATGCTATTTCATTACAAGGGGATTTCCCCTTCGGAGTTCACATTGATTCTGACTCCTGTTCCCAAAAAAGTCTTTCGAAAGAAACCATAAAACCAATGTTCCATATGTGAATGTACGCGTGACATCTAGCACACACACATAAAAAACCCTTCAACAACTTTCAGAGAGAAAGCCAGTTTGGGCGTTGGTATGGGATGACACATATACGCATAGCGTGAAAAAAAAAATCGAAAGACTGAGAACAAAAAAAAAAAAAAAAAACT
>JADBJO010000541.1:510063-522563 GCA_016801955.1 Conus betulinus | reverse complement strand
CGCGGCGCACTCCATCATCCCTGATGATGACTGCTTTATGGCGCTGTCAGCTGCCGGACCCCATTGAGCTGCCACCTGTGTTCCACCCCTCCATCCACAGCCTTGACCAGCCGGCGCCTGTGTGTACTGCCAGGCAGAAATGGGGGCCGGGAACGACACGGTGCAGTTGTGTGCGTTGTTCTCCTCTTGTGTCCAGCTTAGTCAGTGTCATGTTGGTGACGGTCACCGTCAACATGGCCACAACAAAGAGAAAAGTGCCAGCACCGACTGTGGGAATATCCCTTTAGAGAAAGCGAGAGCAATGACTGATTCTTGTTTTAATGAAAGACGCTGGCTTCGTTGAAAGTGAGGTTTAAAAAAAAAAAGGAGAGAGAAAAGGAACACGTTGTTTTGTTGTTGTTGTTTT
Organism: Conus betulinus; assembly: GCA_016801955.1. Lineage (NCBI taxonomy): Eukaryota > Metazoa > Mollusca > Gastropoda > Neogastropoda > Conidae > Conus > Conus betulinus. Next base: position 522,157 of record JADBJO010000541.1, on the reverse strand, counting down.
AAGCAGGTGTGTTTGTGTGTAAAATCAATGGGAGCTAGATTACTGACCCAAGAGCAGCCCCTCGTCTCTTTGACGGTAGAAGAAATGAAAGAAAGGTCGTATCTTCTAAAGAAAAACACAAGAATCGAACTTACCGCTACATGAACGATCGAAAGTGCGGTCCAGGACTGCACGGTTTCAGTGTGTATCTCTTGCATCGAAAGTCTGCTTATCGAAGAGTGATCAAACCTACGTTAAACCCGGACTCGGTAAACCCTAGAACACAGGAGCTCAACGATCAGGACCACTGTACCACTGGCATACACACCTCTCCAGGCTGTTTCATCTTCTCTTCTCTCTACGGGGATCAATCCCGAAGTCCGTATCCCCACTTGCCCCTCGGGGCTGGTTGGGCGTGTTCGATCGACAAGCGTTCGTTACTAGGAACCTGAAGTGATGTCATCCAAGCGAAGAAGTTGTCAGGTAACGAATTCCCTGAGGCATTTGAGCTCTGAACGACGACTGTCAATGAGGACGCCTCTTGGCTTGTGCGCCAAGAGGTCCCCCTTGTGTGAGCTACCCTACCACCGGCAGGAGAAGACCGGCCTGACGTCAGGCGGGTCATGGCAACGCCCACTGAGACCGGGGCGGGCGAGCGGCCCAGGATTTACATGTCCAACAAGACTCACAAAGTGGTCGTCGTCTTCCCCAACGGAGATGTGGTGGAAGGTAAGAAAAGGGGATGGAGGGTGGGTGGGAGGGTGGAATTGATGGGGGAGGGGAGGAGGAGAGGCGAAGTGGAGGGGGGGGGGGGTGAGGGAGTTGAGGCGTGGCAAAATGAGTGGTGGGGTGGGAGGTGGGAGGCGGGGGGGGGGGGGGGGGGAGCAGTGATTGATGAATGAGTGGTGGGTAGATTGTGTGGAACTATGCTTGGAAATGTTGCATCTTTACTGTGTGTTGTTCTCATCATACTATCGTAATGAAGTTTTTTGACGTGAGAACAGAGAGGAGAGAGAGAGAGAGAGAGAGAGAGAGAGAGAGAGAGAGAGAGAGAGAGAGAGAGAGAGAGAGAGAGAGAGAATTTCATAACGAAGCAGCATCATGACATCGTAATACTGGAACACCTCGACAGCATGCAACGTTACAAAGCAGATGGTGCTTTAAAATCCTGCTTTCGGCTTGAAATCCTGCTTTCGGCTTGAAATCCTGCTGAAGGCCTGAAATTGTGTAGAAGGCTTGAGATCCTGCTGAAGATAATAAATTGTATACAGAACTCAGGTGTGTTGATGATCAGCTAAGAATGTACATAATATACGCAGATAGTTTCGCTATGTGTCACAGTTGATTTAATGGGAGTACATGTTGTTGTACATTGCCTTCTGCTAAGGCACTGTCTGCAGCAGCATCAATTTATAGTCATGTACCAAATATGTCATTAAAGTCCGAAACCCACGGCAGTTGCAGTAACAGAAAGACATGACCAATGACGACTTAGCGTTTTCCGTCGAATTCCTGCAAATGGTCTGAGGCGTATGAATAATCACTTGCACAGAATACCATGGAAGGCAACGATTCTTTTTTCTCTTTTTTTTTTTTTTTTATTTATTTATTTTTTTTTTTTTTGCTGTCCCCAACCTCTGCGCCACCTCAGAGGCAGTGCACCCACGCCGCTCATTCCGACACCCCGTCCACAGCCACAGTTCGGTCGGCCCCCGCCGCAGCCCCGGCACCGGCAATCCACAGGGAGCAGTCAATATCAAGTCGTCAAGAGGCAACCCACCGGAGGAGACACTGCACTGCTGCCGAGTCACTTCGGTGGTGTTCAGTGGCACCTGTTCTGATCTAACATACGCAGGACACCACCTACTAAGCCCCCTGCTGACGACAATAATTGCTTAGTCGCGGAGCTGGCGTGAGTGAGCTCTCCCTCCGGAGGGCGCCACCACGTCCGTCCAACGACAGCCCCCATGGACCCACCGATTCCGGTGACCCCGAGCGGAACCAAACCAAGGCCACAGACGTGGAGAGGACATCGAAACTGAGGTCACCATGAGAGCAGGGGCATGAAGGGCCACAGAATTTGAGAGACTTTTTTTTTTAAAATGCTGATCAATGAGAATGAGGATGATAAAGATGATGCTACGGATTTCCATTTCGGTCTGAGACTACATGACAGGGCTGTACTCTACGCTTTCCTTTCATAATATATCCCGGCGTCAACCAGGCCCGAGAGATACAGGCACCTGCAGTGTTGGTCAGGAAATTTGAGCAACACTCTCAGAAACGCATCCATTAAGTGGATGAAACTCGACTGTGTGGTCCCAGTCTTCCCAACTGAGTCCGCAGCAAACTCAACTCTGGGTAGGAGCTGGTCGGGGCAGAAAAACCCACATGACTCTGATGGGATTCGAATCCATGACCTCCCAGCCGGGAGTCCGCGACGCTAACCACTTCGCCACTGGTCTAAGGCAATGATCCTTAGCAGCACGAGAGATGGTGGGCGAAAATCATGAACAAAAAGTCTTTTTTTCTTCTTTTTTTAAAAAAAAACTTTCCCCTCCATTTTTTCCTGTTTTGTTTTGTTTTGTTTAACCAAGGGAGCTAAATCTAATTATACGTGTATGTCTCTTTGCACAGTTTAACTAATGATTTGGTTTTTGCATGTAGCATGCGTATGACCTATCTCGGATATTTTTACAATGCCCCAGGTGTGTTTTCATTGCTCGCTTCACCTCAGCATATTTTTCATTTAAGACAGTGCACACGCAGTCTAAAATTAGAAAAAGCCCTGAGGTCTACACAAGCAAAGGCATGAACACACACACACACACACAACACACACACACACACACACACACACACACACACACACACACACACACACACACATGTATGTGCACGCGCGCGCACATACACACACACACACACACACACACACACACACACACACACACACTCACACACAAAGTCTGTCTGTCAGTCTGTCTGTCTGTCTGTCTGTCTGTGTCTGTCTGTCTCTCTCTCTCTCTCTCTCTCTCTCTCTCTCTCTCTCTCTCTCTCTCTCTCTCTCTCTCTCTCTCTCTCTCTCTCTCCTCTCTCCTCCTCTCTCTCCCTCTCTCTCTCTCTCTCTCTCTCTCTCTCTCACTCACCCTCACTCGTCCGTTTCCGTTTAGACAAAAAAAAAAAAAAAAAAAAAGAAGAAAGAAAAAGAAAAAACACATCAGACCGAAACATCGTTTTAAAAAAATAATCTGGAAAGGCCGCAGCATGTCACCCCCCCATCAATGTGTACCAACTGTGACCCTACAGGAGAGACACGCCAAACAGACCCACGAGAGGGGGAGGGAGAGAGAGAGAGACAGATTGAGAAAGAGGGAGAGAGAGAGAGGGGGATATAAATATAGATACACACACACACACACACTCACACACACACACACACACACACACACACACACACACACACACACACACACACACACACACACACACACACATTTGACAAACAGACAGACACAGAGAGAAAAACAGAGAGACAGACAGAGACAGACAGACAGACAGACAGAGAACCTACCGACCGACCGACGGACAGAGAGGACAAAAAGAGACAAAGACTGAGAGAGCAAGAGAGACAGACAGACAGAGAGACAGAGAGAGAGAGAGAGAGAGGCACAGAGAGAGAAGGAAGGGAGAGAGAAAAATAGACGGGGGGGGGGGGGGGGGGGGGGAGGAGAGAGAGAGGGAAGGGGACGGGGAATGTCTAATCGATACAGCGGGGACCGCCATCTGTTTTCAGCTTCCACTTTATTTGTTTGCCTTCCTTCGGAAGGGTCACACACAACCCTACCCTCTGTCTGTCTGTTTGTCTGTCTGTCTGTCTGTCTGTCTGTCTGTCTTTCTTTCTCTGTCTGTCTGTCTCTCTGTCTGTCTGTCTGTCCCCTCTCTCTGTCTGTCTGTCTGTCTGTCTGTCTCTCTCTCTCTGTCTCTCTCTCTCTCTCTCTCTCTCTCTCTCTCTCTCTCTCTCTCTCTCTCTCTCTCTCTCTCTCTCTCCCCCCCCCCCCCTTTGTGTAAATGAGCTTCGAACAAATACAAGTACACCGATGCTACAGCAATAACCACCTGCCCTTTTTGCAGCGAAGAAGACACCGAAATACATTCTCTTCTAAAATGTCCAAGTTACAAAAAAAAAAAAAAAAAAAATTACGAGAAAATATATTCATAACTACTATAAAGATAGCTTTCCTGTCCAGTTGAAGACATTATTGCAAAACGAAAATGCTGTCGTAATGAGAAATGTTGCTATATTTTGTACATTACGCTTTACGTTTTAGAGAGGAACAGTTGTGATGAAACGTGTTTAAGAATCTAAGTTTGTTCCTTTTGTTATCGCCAAATGAGCATCCTTCTTTTTGAAATTTTTTCTGTATAAATCATTCATTTTAATAGCATAAACAATTTCATGTTACGTGTCTCATGTGGATAGGCTGGGGGCCTCACATTAAAGTCACGAGTTCACAAGTCACGAGTTCACGAGTTCTCTCTCTCTCTCTCTCTCTCTCTCTCTCTCTCTCTCTCTCTCTCTCTCTCTCTCTCTCTCTCTCTATTGCTTTACCTCTGTGTCCCTCCACCCTCCTTACTCTGCCCTCCTCCCCCTTCTTCAACACAGCCCTCCCCCATCCCCCTACCCGGTACCCCTCCCCTTCCCGCACTTTTTCCTGTTCTTTTCTCTCCCCTCCTCCTCCCCCCCTCTCTCGTCTTCCTTCTCAACTTCTTATACATCCTGTTCTCACCTACCCCCTCTCCCCCCCCCCCCCCCCCCCCCCCTCTTTTCCTGCTGGTCGGCTTCTTTTCTCCTTCTTTTCCTCATCTTCCACCCTCTCCCCCCCCTTCTCCCGCCCTCAACCCTCCCCCGAAATTTTTTTTTCTAATGTTATCTACATCCGTTTTTTCATGTAATACATTTCCTACTATGACATGTTCTCTTCTTTTCCACTGTCATCATCATGATCGCCGGCGGCAGCAGCAGCAGCAGCGGCTGCAACATCTTTATTGTTGTTATCATTATGATTGTTAGGATCAGCATCAAGTCCTTGTCTTCTTCTTCCTTCTCCTCCTCCTCCTCCTCCTTCTCCCCTTCTTCCTCCTCCTCCCCTCATTTCCCTCTTCTCCCTTTCCTTCTTCTCTCCCTCCTCTCCTCTCTTCTTTTTTCTTCTTCTTCTTCCTCCTACCCCACTTCTTCTTCCTCCTGAACCTTTTGCCTCCTCGTCCTTCTTTTTCTCTCCTATCTCGCCCTTTTCCTCATCGTCTCTTTCTCATTCTCCACCCCCTCCCTCCCCCTCTACTCTACATCCTCCTCCCCCTTCTTCCTCTTCTTCCTCCTTCATTTCTCATTCTTCCTCTTAGTCATCGTCATCGTCGTTCTCTGTCTCCTCCTCCTCCTCCTCCTCCTCCTCCTCCTCACTCTTTTCGTCCTGTTCATGTTCGTTCTCCTCCCTTCTCTCTCCCCTTCTTTCGCCTACCCTCCTCCTCCCTCCTCCTCATCCTCTTCCACTTCCTTCTCCTCCCTTTCTCCTGTCCCCCCTCCCCCCCCCTCCCCCCACTCTTTCTTTTACTTATTTTTTTTTTCCTTTCCTCCTCTTCCTCTCTTTATTCCTTCCTCCTTTTCTTCCCACTTCCTTCCTTCCTTCTTCTTGTCCTACCTACTCCTCCACCTCCTCCTTCCGCTCTCCTTCCCTTTTTTTTTCTCTCCTTTATTCAGATAATTGGAGAAGCACATATGCGCAGAAAGAGGATAGTGCGTAAAAAAAAGTTTAATCCGCATAGTCACGTGTAAATCTCAGAGTATCACAAGCATGAATGGTTGTAGTTGCTGTGAACTCGGAATGAAAATGAAGTCTAAACATAGTAATTATGCTTATCGCAGCCTCTGTTATAAACATAATACCTGATAAGCAACTGAAAGGAGGGGGGGGGGGGGGGGGGGGGACGTTCTCCTTCCTTCTCCTTCCTCCCGCTCTCATTTGTCCTCCTTCTCTTCCTCTTCCTTCCCCATCCTCCTTCTTCTCATCCTCCTCCCCCTCTTTCCCCCCTCTTGCCCCCCCCCCCCTCGTCTTCATCTTCCCCCCCCCCCCCCCCCTTCTCCTCGTCCCCAACCTCCCCGTTTGCCCGCCTCCCTCTTCTTTCCCCTCCTGTTCAACATCTCGTCTTCCTTCTTCTCTTTCTAGGTCGTCTTTCTTCTTCTCCTCCTCCTCCTCCTCCCTCCTCCTTCCTCTCCTCCTCCTCCTCAAAGGATCAATAAAGGAAGCAGGATGAGGTCGGAATTGGTGAGGCGGGAGGGGGAGCGGGGGAAGGGGGGGGGGGGGGGGGAGGCGAGGGGGAGGAGAAATATTGCGTGCCACTCTGTTGTGTGTACGGCTCATCGCGAACTATTTTCCCCCCACGCAACCCTAAAAGTGAGCAACAACAATAACAAAATGAGAGGCAGGGAGGTGGGGGGGGGGGGGAGGGGGAAGGGGGTATGGCTGAGGGGCGGAGGAGGAGGAGGAGGAGGAGGAAAGAACGTTGTTACGGTATGTAGTTATGTTTTGATAGGCTGTCTGTCTCTGTGTCTCATTTCCTTTCTCTCACTATCTGTCTGTGTGTGTGTATCTGTGCCTGTCTGTTTTCCCATTTTATGTCTCTCTTTCGTCTGTCTCTGCTGTGTCTCTGTGTCTCTGTCTGTCTGTCTGTCTGTCTGTGTGTCTGTCCGTCTGTGTGCCTGTCTGTGTGTTTGTGTGCCTGCTGTGTGTCTGTGTCTGTCTGTCTGTCTGTCTCTGTCTCTCTCTCTCTCTCTCTCTCTCTCTCTCTCTCTCTCTCTCTCTCTCTCTCTCTCTCTCTCTCTCTCTCTGCCTGTCGTCGTCCGTCCGTCTGTCTGTCTGTCTGGTATGTCTGCCTGTCTGGCTGTTTGTGTTTGTGTGTGTGTGTGTGTGTGTGTGTGTGTGTGTGTGTGTGTGTGTGTGTGTGTGTCTCCCTCCCTCCCTCCCTCTCTCTCTCTCTCTCTCTCTCTTGCGTTTTTTTTTTTTATTCTTTCTCTTTCCCTGGTTCTCTCTCTCTCTCTCTCTCTCCTCTTGCGTTTTTTTTTTTTTTTTATTATTCTTTTCTTTCCCCCTGTTCGATAGTGTGAAGGTCTCTCTACCTCCACGAATGGATGTCCACACCAGTAGCAGCTGCCTGTTAAAGTTCCTAAACCGTTGTTTTCTTACAGTTCACCCTCGGATTGTGTCTGGTCGATTGTGCTATATGACCATCATACCTGAAACCTCGAGCATGCAGAAATGCCAAAGATCTGGCTGGAAGCTTTGTCGCGAGAAAACAGACACCAGTCTTCACAACTAGTCTTGGTCTCGGAGAGTCCAAATGTGGCATCAGAAAGCGTTTAAATCCACAGATTCGAAACAAATCCGATCATTATTACTTTTAAGCACAGCCTAGAGGCCCTATTAGGGCTGTGTTCTCGACAAAGTCAAGTTTCTACTCATTTGTTAACAACAGCTTCTTGGCGCAGATAAAAACAAAAGACAAAAAAAACATGCTGAAACTTTTCTTCTGTCAAATTTTCGATACATGAAAAATCTCTCTTTCCGGAAGTAAAAGACAAATCAGGTGGAACATCTCTGAACAAGGTTCTTATGGAGTCCGCGGAGAAGAATGTCTGGCATTATGTCTGGCACACACATGCAACGCGCGCGCGCGCGCTGATTATTCACGCACGCACGCACACACGCACGCACGCACGCACGCACGCACGCGCACACACACACACACACACACACACACACACACACACACACACACACACACACACACACACACACACACACACACACACATAAGGGCACACACACACAGTACTAAGCAGCATCCGTCACGAGAATTTCCGACTGTCAGTAATTGTGACCTTGAACTGTACCAGTGGCGGGAGATTTCGTTAAGGGGTCGAAGGCTGTCAAACGGCTAAATAGGATTAATTACTGGAAGGGAACTTGAGCTATGACCTTTCACTCTGTGTCTCGATGTAGATCGTGTACTCACGATTACTAATTATGCAGATTCGTATATGAATTTGACGCAAGACATGTGCAACATTGTTATTTTTTTTCTATTACAGTGTGGTGTATAAAGGAACGTTTTCCTTTTTCGACTACGCGCACGCACGCACGCACGCACGCACGCACGCACACGCACACACACACACACACACACACACACACACACACACACACACACACACACACACACACACACACACACACACACACACACACACACACACACACACACACACACACAACATAACAGACACGAGCCGAGCACGGGAAAAAAAAAAAAAAAAAAAAAAGAAAACATTTGGCAAGTTTTGAAAATTCACATAACTTCACAATTGTATTAAGAGTGCGCATAGCATGTACGATGAATACGTCACCATGACTTGATTTTATAGTCAGGTTGTAAAGAATGCAGACAGCAAGAATACAATTGTTTGAACGGAAAAGTAAACCTGTAGACTGAACAAACAGTTACTAAGTGAGTAAGGCACTTCATACATTTGTGTTTTTTTTTTTTTTTTTTTGTTTGCCCGTTTGTTTGTTTGTTTTTTGTTTGGTTGGTTTGGTTGTTTTTTTTTTTACCTGCCTATTCTTCAGTGCCCTGGCAATGGACGCACCCCCGAGCGGCTCATTTTTGCCCCCACACCCAGGTCGTCCAGTCCACAAAGCAGTTCCGGCAGTCTACAATGAGCCATGGCTATCAGGCCATAGGACTCCTATTCAGTGGAGAAGACACTGCACTGCCCCAGAATCACTTCCTGCGTCTTCATTGATGCCTTTTCTGATCCAACATGCGCAGGCACACCAAATGCAAAGCCTCCCCTGCTGACGACGATAATTGTCTATTTGTGGGCCCAGCGAGAGTGAGAAAGTAGTTTCAAATCACTCCTAGACGAATCTAACAATTCGGCCATCCACTCAACAAAAACGAGGTAACATTACTCCTCCTTTTTCAGTGAAAGAACTCTTCAAGGTGCTTGGAATATTCCAGCCACACGAGCCATGAATGAGTATGATGCCTTGCGCAACAACATCACACGGGAATTTCAAGAGGAAGATTTACATCCTTGCCAAGCTAGCGTAGTAGCCCGGACACAAAAAAAAAAAAAACAAAAAAATTACGAATCAATGGAAAAATTTGTGGCCCAGAACAGGCTCATTTTGTTTGTTTTTATCACTGCTTCAAACCTTTGGAAGATGTAAGTGGTGTTGAAACCAAAACCAAAACCAAAAAAAACACACAAAAAGACGCAAGAGCGAATTTTATAATCAAAGCCTGCCTCGGCAACCTTGTGCTATATGCGTGAGATGATCATTGGCGGTTTTTCGCGCAATGCCAATGTCGCCGGTTTACTGCTGGCCTGCTCAGACGGAACTCTTCCTTAAGGTTCTTGTTACTGCACGAACCGGTTCGTGAACATAGATCGTGAACTTCATGATGAACCGTAGTTTCTCTCTTCAACTGAAGATCGCCGTCCACGATCTAATCCGTAATATTACAACAACGAAGCAAGAACTGATTCTTAATTAGGATTGAATTGCCTTTTTTTTCCCATGGGGTGGAATAAAAGCCTGCAACAGTGCTCGACTGAGGTATATTATCATTAAGTCTATTTAACTTGGAACTATTTTAGATTGGGTGTGGAACCGATTTTAGCCATTGCATTTTCTGAAATTTAGCACACTATTGTCCAGAGCATTGTGAATGCTAATTTCGAGTGAAAATATACATGCGATTCGAGAATGAAAATTTACGTCAACCAACCACAAACTGATTTCCGTCATAGGAGAGTTAAAAACAAATTATAGATGGCCATTACACGGAAGCTTTCATGTGGTCACTTCCCTTTGTGCGAACCCCACACAGTTTCCAAAACATGCTGAGTTATGCTTTTCCTCTGCAAAACTAGGTTCGGCAGGATTCGCCAACCTCATCGATGTTAGATCGAACCCAAAAATCGGGCAAGTAAGTACAAAGATAAGATCGCCGAGCTCACAAACTACACAGACTAGATTTATGATCAAAGATTTCGTCTAATCTAGAGCGGTCTTTACCATGACCACCGCTTCCTCCCGTCGCTCTCTCTTTAGAACACCCGCTAAAGTGCCTTAGGGTCGGAGGGAGGGGTGCGGCGGATGGGAGTGTGGGGTGCTTGACTTGATCGATTGGTGGGCCCCGACTGTACCTCCAGAGTTCTTAGTAAACTGCATAAGTCGTTCTCTACCAACTGCAGCCCAACATACGGTAGGTCTAAGTACCGATCGACTGCAACCTAATGCCGCATGTTCGAACTCTGCGGACAGTTACAAAGTTCCGTTTTTTTTTCTATCCCCTCTCCCTCACACACACACACACACACACACACACACACACACACACACACACACACACACCACACACACACACACACACACACATCTCTCTCGAGGCTCCCTACCCCCACACCCTCACCCCACGCCCCCAGTCCTCACTTATCATGGAATGAACATGTGAATTCCGGCGGGGTCTTTCCACAAATCGAAAAAAACTTACAGATTTCGGCTCACCACACGGCCCAACAAATTCATCAATATTAATGAAGAAAACAGGCAAAAGTGAAAATCAAGATGGAGCCTAAACAATCTGGATTCTGATTCAGCTTGTTTCGATTAAAGTCCATCACAACTTTAATACAAACAAGATAATGGTTGTCTATGAGGACTAAAGGTCAAAAAGGTCATATTTGCTAATTACCGTCAGCTTTTTTTTTTCTTTTCTTCTTCGTTTGTACCAACAGTAGTGACGTTCTCCAAGTGATTGAAAGAGCAGTCGGTATTTTTTTTATGGCAGGGTCTGACAATTCTAAAGGCTCTTATCGGGATTTACTTTTAAACTTTGCATAACTGAGAAATGTAAACCCTGACAGTGCCTCTATAGTGAAAATGGAGGGCTTTACAATGCGGACATAGCAGCCATGATAATACAAACGGCAAAATGAAAAGCACGCTTACAACCACACGTAGGTGACGAAATTTGCCAATCTTTGCTTGTGTAGATTTTCACAGCGCTAGAGAAGATGTGACAGTACATCATAAACTTAAAAGGAAAAAATCATATTCCGCCGGATGAAAAAGACAAACCAATTACACAGACAAAACACGACGCGTTTCGACCTCTGGTCTTCTTCAGGCAAGATAAACAACATTAAGAACAATGAAAACGAAGAACGAGCAATTACTTATGCGCTACACACTGACAGACAGAGTGTGCACATGTGAATGTTTGTGCATTGCATGTTCTCACCGGCTTTTTGTTTGCTTATTTCTTTTTTTTTTTTTTAAACGGTTTACTGATTCTTGAATTAAACAGGTATGAGGCGCGCGTGCGCAGAGGGATTTGTCAATGAAGAATGTACAGTCCGTGGGCGTCTTGACAGTGGCTGAGGGAGGTATGGTATCTCTCCTTTAACGACGACCTCAGCTTGCGCAATTGATCTGCGTCATATTGATCAGACAAGACTAGACACACCATGAACTGTGCACGTCATGTCTACCAATCAGGGGATGTTACGATCTATCGATGAGACGTCGAATGACGAGAAACAGTAATGGCAATAAATATAGCTAGAGGAGAGACTTCTTTTCTGATCCGTTTACTCCCTACAGGCATCGTTGATCTTATTTGTCTTGAAGATGAAAAGGGTTTTCGACGGAATGACGCCGAATCAGAGAGTTGGTTCTTTGATATTTTGTCTGGCATCTCTGTCTCTGGCGCTGTGTGCAAAAGAATCACCAACAGCGAAACAACAACTACAGCAACAACAACAACAAGAACAACGACAGCAGCAGCTACAACAACAACAACAACGACACAACAACAACAATAACAACAACAACAGATCAATAGCAGCAGCAACAGCAAATACAACAACAGCAACAGGTTATCTGGTGCAATTTAGAAATCTGTCAGGTTTGGTTTGTTTTGTTTTCTACTTTTACTTGTCCTCCATATCCTCCATACCTTAAGCCTACTCCAGCCTAATCTGATCTTC
>JADBJO010000541.1:493552-498804 GCA_016801955.1 Conus betulinus | reverse complement strand
CACTTGTGTGCTTGAATTGGGGTTGTTTTGTGTGTTGTTGTTTGGGTTGTGTGTGTTTTGTGTGTGTGTGTGTGTGGTGTGTTGTGTTTGGATGTGTGTGTGTGTGTGTGTTTTTGGGTTGGTGGTTGTGTTCGCGCGCGCGTGTTTTCGTATTAGTCGTTCTGTTTATGTTGACGTGGAAAAAAAGAGGGCCAGGAAGGTGGAGATGGGGGGGGGGGGGGGGGGGGGGGGTGACTCTCTGTGGCTAAGGTTCGGCTCTGTCCCCAAGTCCAACCGTTGGGTGGTGAAGTATGACCAAACTTGCATTTTCGGCAATCAGGAAATTGCGTGGGGCATGGAAATGTGAGAGTGTCATCAAGTCCACTCAGCATGCAGTGAAGGTGATTGGTTACAATCAGTTTCCAACGTCGTGCCCGCGCGCTTCTGTGTCATTGTGTGTGTGCTTGCGTGGTGTGGGTGTGTGTTGTGTGTGTGTGTGTGTGTGTGTTGTGTGTGTGTGTGTGGTTTGTGTGTGCGTGCGTGCGTGCGTGTGTGTGTGTATGTGTGCGCGTGTGTGTGGTGGTCTGTCTGTCTGTCTGTGTCTTTCTGCCTGTCTGGTCTTTCTATCTCTCTGTCTGTCTGTTTTGTCCTGCTTGTCTGTGATGTCTGTGTCCTGGTGTGTCTTTGTCTGTGTGTGCGTGTGGGGGATGTGGGTGGGGTGTGGTGTGTATGCAGAGAGGGAGAGAAAGGTGAGAGAGAGAGGGGAGAGAGAGAAAGAGGTGGAGAGCGAAAGGGAGAGAGAGAAAGAGTGAAGAGAAGTAAACAGAAAGAGGAGAGAGAGGAGAGGGGGAGAGAGAGAGAGAGAGGGAGAGAGAGGAGAAAGAGTGAGAAGAGGAGGATGAAGACAGAAGACATACAGACAGACAGAACCGACCGTGGGCGGCATCGCAAACATGAGCGAGCGTAGCGAACCAATAGGGAGCTGACAGGACAGACTGACTACTACTGACTTCCGACGAGACAGACAGATGACCGACAGATGACAGACAGCCAGAGAGAGAGAGAGAGAGAGAAGTAGCGGGGGAGAGGGGAGAACGCAAGAGAAAGGGAGACATATAGAAAACACACAGAGACAGAGGTAAATAGACACACACACACACACACAGACAGTGAGAGCGTCAGTGTAGCTACCCTGGGGAGTGTGGGTTTGGTGGGAGGGGTGTGTGACAGTTTCTTCCTGCGCTTGTGTAGGCCTCTCTGGGGTCAATAACGTAAGCGATCCCATGTATGAGCGCTTGCAACGTGTGGTCCATACGCGTATGAGCACGAACTCACGCTCTGGGGCAAACAATGCAGTCTCCTGTCTCTCTCTCTCTCTCTCCTCTCTCTCTCTCACTTCCTTCGTCCCTCTCTCTCTACCACGCGCTCTCCCTCCTCTCTCTCTCTCCGCGCTCGCTCCTCCTCTCTCTCTTCCTCTCCTTCCCCGTCTCTCTTCTTCTTCTTCGTCTTCTATCCACCCCACACATAATACACGCACAAACACACCACACACACAACACAACACACACACACACACACACACACACCCACACACAACACACACACAACACATACACCACAATCATCAGACCAAAGAAGAAGCTATATCATATATTTTCTGCGGTCTGTTTTTGAAAGCGATCGACAAAGTTAGATGTTAGATGTTAGTTTAAAAAAAAAAAAAAAAAAAAAACAATCCTTTCCCACCCCATCTCACCCCAAACCCCACCCTGCCTGGCATTTCATCACTCTCACCTTCCCTTCATATCCTCTTCTCTTTCTCTCCCACTACCTCAACTCCACTCCTTCACCCCTCTACCCTCCACCCCCCACCCCACCCCCACCCCCGTCCCCCACCCCTCACCCAGGCTGCTTTCTTGGCAGCGAAGACGGTCCGAGCCGGCTGCAACATGGCTGCTTGGGTATTCATCACCCCCAGTGGTCTGCCCCGCCCCAAGGGAGGCCAATATGCATAACTAGTCGATTACCTCGTCTCCGCTTGGCATCTACTGTCGGGTTGCCCCCCCCCCCCCCCCCCCTCCCCCCTCCCACCCCCTCCCCCCTCCCCCTCCCCCTACCCCACCCCTCCCCCTCCCCCTATCTTGCCTGACTGAAAAAATAAAGAAAAAAAGGCCCTCTGCAGAGAGAACGCGGGTCAGTCCACAATACGGACCCTCCCCAACCCCACTCCCCTCCTCCTCCTCCTCCTCATCGTCCTCCTCTTCTCCCCTCCTCCTACTTCTGCTCTCCTCCTCCTCCTCCTCCTCCTCCTCATTCTCCTCCTTCTCCTCCTCCTCCCTCTCTCACACTCACTCACCCCCTCCTCCTTTTCCTCACCCACACTCCCTCCCCACCTCGTCCTCCTCGTCCTCGTCGTCGTCCTCCTCCTCCTTCTCCACCTCCTCCTCCCTCTCCCACACTCACTCACCCCCCTCCTCCTTTTTCCTCACCCACACTCCCTCCCCACCTCATCCTCCCTGTCCCCCTCCTTCTCCTCCTCCACCCCCTCCTCCCTCTCTCACACTCACTCACCCCCTCCTCCTTTTCCCTCACCCACACTCCCTCCCCACTTCATCCTCCTCGTCCTCCTCCTTCTCCTCCTCCTCCACCCCTCCTCCCTGTCCCAGTCACCCCCTCCTCCTTTTCCTCATTCATACTCCTTGCACTCCTCTTCCTCCTCCTCCTCCTCCTCCTCCTCCTCCTCCTCCTTTTTCTACCCGGACCCTGGCTCCACTCCACTGCCATCTTTGACAGGCCTTCCCTTTTATCTGTCCAGCATGTACCCCCACCCCCACCCCACTCCCATCCTCTCCAGCATGTACCCCCCGCCCCATCTTCCCTCCCTCTCCACCCCCTTCCACTCCCTTTCACACCCATCCCGTTCCCTCCCCCGTTGCCTCCTTCCTCCCCGACGTCTTCATGCCCCAGCCCTCCCCCCCCCCCCCCCTCCCCCCCCCCCCGCCCCCCCATCTCATTGAGATGTTGGGCGTTCGACCTTCGTTTAATGTCCAGCACTAAAAAGCTGCTTTTTTTTTTTCGTTTCACTACTTGAATGTCATGGGAACAAGAGTGACCCTGCAGCTAATGTGAACTCTGCTGCAGTGAACTCGAACTCACGACACATCCAACCAGCAGCTCCCTTTGTTGCTTCAGTTGACTGATGAAGGCTGGTTGTGGCCCAGCCGAAATATTTCAGTAAGTGTGAACTTATTAGACTCTGAGTACAGATAATCTATTCTACTTAGTGACCCTACTTGTTCTGGGAGCAAGAGTGATCTTACATGTTATGGGAGCGAGAGTGACCCTACTTGTTAACGGAGTAAGAGTGACCCTACTTAGTAAGAGTGACCCTACATGTTATCGGAGTAAGAGTGACCCTACTTGTTATGGGAGTAAGAGTGACCCTACTTGTTATGGGAGTAAGAGTTACCAGGCTTGTTATTGGAGCAAGAGTGACCCTACATGTAATCGGAGCAAGAGTTACCCTACTTGTTAACGGAGTAAGAGTGACCCTACTTGTTACTGGAGTAAGAGTGACCCTACTTGTTATGGGGGCAAGAGTGACCCTACTTGTTAAGGGAGTAAGAGTGACCCTACTTGTTATCGGAGTAAGTGTGACCCTACTTGTTATCGGAGCAAGAGTGACCCTACTTGTTATGGGAGCAAGAGTGACCCTACTTGTTATGGGAGCAAGAGTGACCATACTTATCATGGGAACAAGAATTACCTGCTTGTTATGGGAGTAAGAGTTACCTTACTTGTTACGGGAGCAAGAGTTACCCTAATTGTTTGTTATCCACTTTAATGTGTTATCATTCTGGGTGAACTGAGCTGGTGTCGTTCAATTTGACAAGTCCTCATTCTCTTCGGATTGTAACTCCACCCCCACCCTTCACCCTTCACCCTCCACAATCACCTCCTTAGTTTGGGGCGGGGGGGGGGGGGGGGGGGGGGGCAGTGTTTTTCCCGTTGGTTTCAAATGTTTATTTTGGGCCAGTGGTTGGACTGTGTGTTCTGGAAGGATTTAACTTACCAAAAAATGATGTCGCCATTTTTTTGTGTGATTTCTTTATATTTTTCTCTCAATTTCAAATTACGGCCCAAACTGTGCTAAATAATTTGATTATATTACCCCAACATACATTCTGTATGGAAAGCAGACACCCGATATATTGCTAAAAGTAATATAATATTTCAGAAAAAAAAAGAAACACTCCTTTCAACACCTCAAACTATTTGCACTCCCAGTTCTTGTAGAACTCGCTCCACTCGCTCCAGACAAGATTACTGGGCCGATCTTTCTGAAAGTTTGTAGGTGTGTTCATTACGGGTCAGGAATCATGCCCGTTGTGTTATTTTACTGTTATAGCCGTTACTAAGGGCCATAACGGCCCATAACGTTTTTCTTTTTTTGATGGAATATCTTAGAAAGTACTCGGTTGATCTCTCTGAAAATTTGTGGTATGTTCATTATGGGTCACGGATCATGCCCAATGTTTTCTTTTACCGTTATTAGCCGTTACTAATGGCTATAACGGCCTATAACGTTTTCCTTCTTTGTGGAATATCTTAGAAAGTACTCGTCTGATCTTTTTGAAAATGTGTAGGCATGTTCACTATGGGTCACGGATGATGCCCGATGTGTTATTTTTACCGTTATAACTGTTACTAACAGCTGTAACGGTCCATAACGGTTTTTTTCTTCTTTATGGAATATCTCAGAAAGTACTTGACCGATCCATCTGAAAATGTGAAGGTATGTTCATTGTGGGTCACAGATAACGCCTGATGTATTATTTTTCACCGTTATAACCCGTAACTAACGGCCCATAACAGTTTTCTTTATGGAATATCTCTCTTTGGTTGGCGATGACATTATATTTGAATGCAGCCAATTATATCGTATCCATCCTCTACACTCACTGGGCATTTTCATCTATTTTCTTCTACTTTCCTTTCGGCTTATGTCGTTTCGCCTGTGATCAGTCCACCTAAACAATGTTGAACATTACAAAATGATTTATTTTCGTGTCGCATTCAGTTTTTGTTTGGTCTTCTTTCCGCGTGTGTGTGTGTGTGTGTGTGTGTGTGTGTGTGTGTGTGTGTGTGTGTGTGGTGTGTGTGTATGTGTGTGTGTGGTGTGTGTGTGTGTGTGCGTGTGTGTATGTATGTGTGTGTGTGTGTGTGTGTGGTGGTTGTGTGTGTGTGTGTGTGTGTGTGTGTGTGTGTGTGTG
>JADBJO010000541.1:473552-476052 GCA_016801955.1 Conus betulinus | reverse complement strand
CTATTCTGGCATTTTCATTTCTCTGATGGAACTGTTAAGCTGATTGATGGGGCGAAATAGCTTTATTAGGCGCATCCACTAGCGGCATCTGTCCCATGAAAGCGGCGGAGTCACTCTTGCTGAAGGTGAGCTCTAATACAAATGACCTCCCTTGCAGATGTCCGAATATTGACTATATTGCTAGGATATCGACAGAAGTCGGCGAATCGCGCAACTCGACAAATGTTTTAATTCACAGTAAAGGCGACCTTTCTTTTTTTATTTGAGGGGTAAGGATGTTGTGTCCCTGGCGTTCCGGACTCCTCCCTCTTCTCCCCCTCCCCTCCCCCCCCTCTCTCCCCCCCCCTCCCCCCTCCCCCCCCCCCCCCCCCCCCCCCCCCCCCCTCCCCCCCCCCCACCCCCAAAAATCACCAATACATCGTGAATTACGTGTTATCTGCTAGGAGAGCCTCCCATACACAGCATTGATTGGGATGGAAGGCTTCCTCCCCCACTGCCCCCCCCCCCCCCCCCCCCCCCCCCCTCCTCATTTCCCCATTTTTTAAAAAACCTGCATCCCCTTCCCCTTCGATGTTCACAAAATCTGAGTACTTGTCTCCTTTTCCCTCACCCACCCTTCCCACCTCGTTTATTTTTCTTTTTACAAAAATTGCACCCCCTCCCTCCTCTCTCCCCTCCCCCGCCGTCTCCTTCTCCCCCCATCCCCACCCACCCCATCCGAGTTTTACAAAATCCGCACCGTTCTTTCTTTCCCCTCCCCCACCCCTTCTCCCCTCATCCTCCAGCTTTTACCAATAAATCTACTGCTTGATTATTGCACCGCGACCTCGAAGTGGACCTCCCTCCCCCCCTCCTTCATTAATAGTAGATCCGCCTCTGAACAATGCAATATAAACAACAACAAAAAAGGAAGCAGAGGGTTTAAAAACAAAGACAGGGTCTAAACAACCCAGTTTCTGATCGCGCTCCTTTCTGTATACGGTCCACGTCATCCTGAAGACAAACAAGATAATTTTTTTTTTTTTTTCTGGGGGGGGGGGTGATTAGAGATAAAAGAAGGATTTTTTTATGATGACCCACGTCATCCTCAATAAAAACAAGACAAATGTGTGTGTGTGTGTGTGTGTGTGTGTGTGTGTGTGTGTGTGTGTGTGTGTGTGTGTGTGTGTGTGTGTGCTTAGAGATAAAAGAAGGACTTTTTTTTACCTGATTGAGTACTACTATTATTCGTTTCCTTTCAGTGCCATAATGAGTGACATTCTTTGATGAGTCTCTATTCTGTGTGAAGTCATTGTTCTCTATGGGGGTGCAAAAGTCCATCAAGATTGTGTACCATTCATACGATGCTTCTAGTTATAGACTGCTGCAAAATGAAGAGATTAGGTGTGTGCATGATTGAAAAAAAAAGATCTATTCTGGTCTGCACCTCATGATATTTTTTTTGTTTGCATTAAAGACACACAGAGAATGATAAATAGACAGAAAAAAAGTCTCTCTCTCCTCTCTCTCTCCTCTCTCTCTCTCCTCTCTCTCTCTCTCTCTCTCTCTCTCTCTCTCTCTCCTCTCTCTCTTCTCTCTCTCTGTGAATGCACACACGCGCGCATTCGCCTTTCATACATTTTTCACCACCCACCACTGCCACCACCACCATCACCCACCACCCACCATAACCGCCACTGCTACCACCACAGTCCCCACCACCACGACTCCAAACACCACCACAACCATCACCCACCACCACCACCACCACCACCACCACCACCACCACCCACGACCACCATCCCTCGCCATCATCATCGTTACCCCAAGGACACCATTAAATGCTGGCTGGCTCTTTCAGATCGATATTCGATCTGTACCCAAAGGCGCAGTTGCTCGCGACCCCCCACTCCCACCCCCCCGCCCCCCATCCTCCCTCCCCTCCTTTCCCCTTCCTCCCTTTCTTCCCCCCCCCCCCCCTCCCCCTCCTCCCTCCCCCCCCCCCCCCTCTTTGCCTCCGCCTCTTAAAAAAAAAAAAAACAGCCTAAAAGCAATACATATATAGGTCTGCTTCATCTTTCGCAACTCCCTTTTCCTTCCACCAGCTGTCGCGCCGTTTGTTGAGGGCTGGGATGGTTTTGTCCGTATCAACCCCATCAGCAAGCCTACGCTTTTTGTTTTTCTTTCAAGATTTTTAAGAATTCATTTTAGTAGAAACAAAAGAAACAGCAATTACAACAGAGTTACATCATTACGAATTATCCCCTCTACTGCAAATTATAAAGAACAAGAAAAATGATCATAACACTGTAGATACAAGAAAATAAGAAGGGAAGGCTCACGCTTACGAACAAAATATACAAATGAGGGCAACGAAAAAAAAATAACGATATAGCATAGAACAGACAAATAAAACATGAACAGAACGTAATGATAACATAGTCACAATGGTATCATCACTTCTGCAGTGTACGTGCTACATTAATAAACAAGACATGGTGCATTTTAATCGATGCCAAAG
>JADBJO010000541.1:465000-468110 GCA_016801955.1 Conus betulinus | reverse complement strand
CTTCTGCTCTCTTCTTCTCTGTCTCTGGGTCTTCTCTCGCTCTATCTCTCTCTCTCTCTCTCTCTCTCTCTCCTCTCCTCTCTCTCTATCTTCCAAGCAGTGCATGATTATTGACGCCCTTCGCTTGAAGAGGCAATGGACCCACCACAGGCTTCTGATCGTCTCCGATTCGATATTCTCCCTTGCTCCGGGCAGCCCGAAAATAGCGTCCCATGACATTATTAGAAAAAACCGCCCCTCAAACTTTCCTCCCACCACATTATCCCCCCTCCTATTCCCCCCCCCCCCACCCTTCCCACCCCCCCCCCCCCCCCCCCCCCCCCCCCCCAACATATCCTGTGCTATCTATGTAAGCGACACGTACTTTTCGTCCGCAAAAGCGAAGTGCCCTGCCATAATCCCAGCTGGGAAATAAAAAAGGTGTGATGTTGAGCGAGTGGTCTTACTGTGTTTGGTTTCAGTCTGTCTGTCTGTCTGTCTGTCCGTCGTATTTAATTTTGGGCGTTGTTACGTCTCTGGTTTTCACTTTTTTTGGTATTATCCTTGTGTTTTGTTCAGTTTTTTCTGTGTCTGTCTTGCACTTGTTTTAGTTTGTGATGTCCGTCTTGTGTCTTCTGTCTGTCTGTGTTCTGTCTGTCGTTGTGTGTTCTATGTTTTTTCTTTTATGTCTCTTTATTCGCTAAAAACGAAAAGAACCCTACGCTCTGTCCTTGTCTCTTTTGAGGTCTTCTCTATCTCTCTCTTCTATTTCTTTTTCAGGTCTACTTTCTCCTCTCTCTCTAGTTCTTGGCCATCTCTTTTTTTGTGTGTGCTCTCTCCTCTCGCTCTCTCTTCCATTCCACATTTTAGCTTGATATCAATTAATCTGGCTTCTTCATATTATGGATTTAATGTCTATGCACTACAGATAATGCCCAGAGAGAAGAGAGAGAGAGAGGAGAGAAGGGAGAGAGAGAGAGAGAGAGAGAGAGAGAGAGAGATTCAGCAAATGGTTTTGTCGCAGTTTGCCAAAATTCATACAGTATACCTGAACCTCAGCATATCATGTTTTGGCCGTTGTATCAGTTGTATTAATTGTATAGTTGCAAATTTCCTCGCTCCGTGCAACTGTAAGCATGGCATAGTTGAAAGGGTGATAGTGGGTAGACATAGCACCGGTACAGATGTCTATAATGTGTCCAGATATTTCGAAGTAATTTGTGTTCCTGAATTCAAGTGTCTGGACCAGATATACTTTCGTCTTTGCATCATTTTCGTATTTTCCTTTTTTGTTTAATTAGTGCGTCCTGCAATCAACTTAATTTCATAATAATGTTCGAGGTGAAATTGAATATATGAAAATAATGAGCTCTACGCTTGCGCATTGTGAGGAGTTTTGATTAGTTTACGAGTCAGTCAAGTATTCCCAATAAAGACCACAAAGCGGGGGTAAACCCGGTTAGAATTCTCGCCCCTTCCTTTGGATATACTACTACTGCTTTGTACTGGAAAAACTGTTTCACAGAGAATATCGATCGCCTTTCTCCATTGCTAGTGCCAGTCTTTTCGTGAAAAGTCGAGATTTACTTCACGTGAGGACATGACTGAAGTGGTAGTAATCAGTCATAATCTATTTGGTGATAACCTGTAAGTTCCACAGCAAACCTGGGACTGTTGTCGAAGTTATTATCATTATTATTAATACGTCATTACTATTGTAATTTTTATCATTATTATTATTATTATTGTTTGTTTTCATTATTATTATTATTATTTTTCATTTTCATTGCATCATCATAGTCATCATCATTCTTATTACTGCTGTCGTTGGTTGTTGCCGTCGTTGTAGTTGTTGCTTAATTGTTTATATGTCGCAATAATTGTCACCAGCGCAATGTGTGTGTGTGTGTGTGTGTGTGTGTGTGTGTGGTGTGTGTGTGTGGAGGGGGGTGGGGATGGGAGGGATGGGTGAATGTAGTGAAATGGGGCTGTGTCACGCATGTAACTCGTTGAGCGTCTGTGGTGGGGGCGGGGGGGCAGGGGGAGGGGGGGGGGGGGGGTAAGAAGTAGGATGAAAAAATGGAAAGCGTGAGGCAATCGTCAGTGAACGTGACAAAACCATACCCAAACAAACAACACAATAGTCAAGAGAGAGAAACGGGCCAGTCCAGGTGACAGGACGCTCAGATCGAACAGGTCACACGTCCTGACAAGAGAAACAGGAGGGGGGGTGGGTGGGGGGGGAGGAGAGGGGGAGGGGAGGGGACGGGACGGGAGAGAGACGGTGGGGGGGGGGGGGGGGGAGTAGAGGAGAGAGGCGGATGCAGGGAAGGGAGAGGCTAAGGGGTGTCAGCCGGGAGAAGAGAGAGAGAGAGAGAGAGGGGGGGGGGGTAGGAATTGCGAAATCACACTCATCATGTGCGGGAAGTGTGCACGGTCACGTTAGTTGTGACTGGTAGGCTACTACAAAATGGAGCAATGGGATGACAAAGAGCGAAGAGGAGACGCACAGGTGGGGTGGGGGTGGGGGGGTGGAGGGGGGGGGGAACATGGGAATGGGGATACGAACGGGGAAAAAGGGGAAATGGTTAGGATGAATAGTGTGTGTGTGTGTGTGTGTGTGTGGTGTGTGTGTGTGTGTGAGAGGAGAGAGAGAGAGAGAGAGAGAGATTGAGGGAGAGAACGACCGAGAGAGAGGAGAGAAGAGAGAGCGTGCGTGCGGTGCGTATGAGTGTTTTGGGTATGTGTGTGTGTGTGTGGGTGTTGCTGCGCGCGCGCGCGCATGGTGTGTGTGTGTGTGTGTGTGTGTGTGTGTGTGTGTGTGTTCGTGTGTGTGTGTGTGTGTGTGACAGAAAGAGGGAGAAACAGAAACAGGCAGGCACAGAACAGACAGACAGACAAAGAGAGACAGATACAGAGGAGAGACAGTCAGGCCATACAGACAGACAGACAGGACAAAGAGAGACAGATACAGAGAGAGAAAGAGGAGACAGAGAGAGAGACACACACAAAGACACAGAGAGACAGAGAGAGAGAAGGAGGGAAGGGAGGAGGAGTGCGTGAGTGTGAAAATGAGAGAGAGAGAGAGAGAGAGAGAGGAGAAGAGAGATGAGAGAGGGAGAGTGGAGAGA
>JADBJO010000541.1:437500-457500 GCA_016801955.1 Conus betulinus | reverse complement strand
TGCCTGATGGATGGCCTGAAGTACGTGTTTTTCGAAAGTAAATGAACTGTCTGGAGAATATCATACTTACACAGTAGTGCTTTATAAATTTTTTTCAATGCGTTACAGGTGTTGCTTTTTCGTATTATCTATCTAACTTCCTGCTAAAATGCAACGGGGAGTTGAAAAACGGCGGTCAGTTTAGTGAACCAGTGGTTATGGTTTGAAAATCCCCTTTGCGGGTATCTTTCACCACTTTCAAGGTCTTTCGTCCGCAGTTAACGAAGGTTAGAGGCCCAAGAACGCTTAATCAGATACTTTATAGTCTATAGTCCTTACACGCCCCTTCCTACATCAAAGCTAACATGCAACTGAGGCTTTCTTCATAAAACAATCAGAGCTCCCCCATTAGAGACAAACAATTCACGCGTAATAGTTCGCAGGTCCCCTTTAGTAGACAGACGGCTGTGCGAGCGAACTGTGCGGCGATTGCCAACTGCAAAAAAGGGATAAAAAACGTTTCGTTTTACCTTAACTTGCAAAGCGATCACCCCCGAGAAAAAGTAATATCGACATGGCGGGGGGTGGGTCCCCCCCCCACGCGTGTCCTTTTCCCTGCCCATCTACGAGGCTTTTTCACTCCCTCCCTGTGCCCCCAGCAAAATACCGTAGGAACCAAGTAGTCCCAATTCCATGCATATTGTCCCTACTAGCCTTCCGAACGTCTATAGCACTGAAATAATTCATTGAGGCACAAATCCCAAGGACATTAGTCCTTTTTGCACATTCAAAAAAATTCTTTTTCACAGAAACCCAAGGGCCCTTTCCGTTAATCGAAACTACTTTGTTAACTCTAACCTGATTAAACCTCTACACTTGTAAACCGCGAAACCCCTCCCTTGGTCACTCCTGTCCCCTGAACTTTCTCTCCAAACGCAGTATGGCTGGGGTGAACTGCCTTGTCATGACACCTACGTCCGTCCGCAATCATTGCTCGGCGAGTAAAAAATAATACTGTGGGGGGCACCCCTGCCAAGTCATTTGCCTCCCTGGAAGTAAATCCATGAAAGCGGGGCTTGCAATAAGGTAGAAGGTAGGGGGGGTGTCGTTGATTTCTGTTTTCCTCTAAGCCAATCACCCCACACCCTTTCTCCCTTCCTTCCTTTACCTTTCCTTCTCCTCTTTGCCCCTTCCCCCCCCCCTTCTTTTTACCTTTCACCACGCTTTCTATGACCTTTCCTTCGGTTTCCAACCTTTTCTTCCCACCAATACCTTAGACGTCGTTTGTTGCCTCCTTTATTTATGATATTCCTTCCAGTTTCAACCGTTGACTTCTTTCCTTCTCCGTACAGAATTAAATCCTTTTCTCTGCTTCCCCCCCTTTTTTCCTTAATCCACCTTCCCTCTTTTTGCCCTTCCCTCCCCCCCCTTCCCCCCCGCCCTCTCTCCTTTCACACCTTCACCTCTTTCCTTGCGTTCCCCCCCCCCCCCCCCCCCCCCCCCCCCCCCCCCCCCCCCACCCCCCCCCCCCCCCCCACCCCCCCCCCCCCCCTCCCCCCCCCCCCCCCCCCCCACCGCCCCCCCCCCCCCCCCCCCGACGCCGCCCCCCCGCCCCCCCCCCCCCCCCCCCCCCCCCCCCCCCCCCCCCCCCCCCCCCCCCCCCCCCCCCCCCCCCCCCCCACCCCCCCCCCCCCCCCCCCCCCACCCCCCCACCCCCCCCCCCCCCGCCCCCCCCCCCCCCCGCCCCCCCCCCCCCCCCCCCCCCCCCCCCCCCCCCCCCCCCCCCCCCACCCCCCCCCCCCCCCCCCCCACCCCCCCCCCCCCCACCCCCCCCCCCCCCCCCCCCCCCCCCCCCCCCCCCCCCCCCCCCCCCCCCCACCCCCCCCCCCCCCCCCCCCCCCCCCCCGCCCCCCCCCCCCCCCCCCCCCCCCCCCCCCCCCCCCCCCCCCCCCCCCCCCCCCCCCCCCCCCCCCCCCCCCCCCCCCCCCCCACCCCCCCCCCCCCTCCCCCCCCCCCCCCCCCGGCCCCCCCCCCCCCCCCCCCCCCCCCCCCCCCCTCCCCCCCCCCCCCCACCCCCCCCCCCCCCCCCCCCCCCCCCCCCCCCCCCCCCCCCCCCCCCCCCCCCCCCCCCCCGCCCCCCCCCCCCCCCCCCCCCCCCCCCCCCCCCCCCCCCCCCCCACCCCCCCCCCCCCCCCCCCCCCCCCCCCCCCCCCCCTCCCCCCCCCCCCCCCCCCCCCCCCCCCCCCCCCCCCCCCCCCCCCCCCCCCCCCCCCCCCCCCCCCCCCCCCCCCCCCCCCCCGGCCCCCGCCCCCTTTTATCCCCTCCCTTCCCGTCCCCCCACTCCCACCGGGTTCCTTCCCGCCTTCTTCCCCCTTCCCCCTTCCCCCCGTCCTCCCCCCCCCCCCCCCCCCTCCCCCCCCCCCCCCCCCCCCCCCCCCCCCCCCCCCCCACCACCCCACCCCTACCTTCCCTTCCCTCCCCCCCCCCACCCCTCCCCCCCCCCCCCGCCCTTCCCCCCCCCCCTCCCCCTCCCCCCCTTCCTTTTTCCCACCCCACCTTCCGTCGCCCCTCCCCCCCCTTCCCTTTCCCTCCCCCTCCCTCCTTCTCTGTTCCCCCCTTTCCCCTCACCTTCCCCTTCCCTTCCCCCCCCCCCTCTTCTCCTTCCCTCCCCCCTGTCCTCTCCCCCTTTCCCCTCTCCCTCCCCCCTTCTTCCCCCCCCCCCCCCCCCCCCCCCCCCCCCCCCCCCCCCCCCCCCCCCCACCCCCCCCCCCCCCCCCCCCCCCCCCCCCCACCCCCCCCCCCCCCCCCCCCCCCCCCACCCCCCCCCCCCCCCCCCCCCCCCCCCCCCCCCCCCCCCCCCCCCCCCCCCCCGCTGTTCAGAATTTTCCCCCGACGGTGATTTCATTTGGGATTGTGGATTTGGGTCCAGAAACAGGTGTTGAAGTGAACGTCAGGCGTACGTTCCCTATCTTCCATTATGGACTGTGTCCAGCTGGATGCGTGTAAATTTTTTGTGTGCTTTTCTGTGCCTGTTGTAATCCTTATTGATGGACAGGGACCGATTCCCAAATGATCCACCCGAGTGATGTGTGGGGAGTGGTAGTGAAGATGGCACGCTATGCTGCGGGTCGTTAGAGCGTGGGCCGAAGTCCGCAGCTCCCTCTCCTGACGTTTTGAAACGCGTTCTGTCCTGTGTCTGTCTGGGTCTGTCCTGTCTGTCTGTCTGTCTTTGTCTACAACCCATGTTTGTCTTTTGGGGTCTGTCCTGCTTTCCGTCCCCCCTTTGTCCCATACTTGTCCTGTCCTCTGTTTCTATCTGTCTGCCTTGCCTGTCCCTTCTGTAATGTATGGTATGTAGAATGTACGTTTCTCTCTCTGTCTCTGTCTCTCTAATCTCTGTCTCTGTCTCGTGATCCGCTTTACTCCTCTCTCCTCTCTCACCGTCTCTCTCTCTCTCTCTCTCTCTCTCTCCTCTTCCTTCGTCGTTCTTCTCTTTCTCCCTCTCCTCCTCCTCTCACCTCTCTCTCTCTCCTCCTCCTCTCCTCCCCACCCCTCCTGTCTCACTCCCGCTCAATCAAGTGGAAAAATGGTTTTTTCCTGCCTTATATGGCCCCGCACTGGTCACCGGGGCCGTGAACAATGTAACTTGAGGAACTTGTAAATTTGATTTTCGATTTGGTGATTTCTTCTCGTTTCCTATGTGTATCATGGTCTATTATGTTCATGTTCACAGTTCTTTTTTACCTGTCTGTCTGTCTGTTCTGTCTGTCTGTCTGTCACACACACACACAACACACACACACACCACACACACACACACACACACCACACACACACACACCGCACATATTATACATGTACATTACATATCTCCCCTTTCAACATTCTCATTCTGTCTGTCTGTCTGTCCTGCTCTGTCTGTCCCCTGTCCTGCTGTCTGTATGTATCTGTCTTTCTTATGTCCCCTCTCTCTCTCTCCCTCTACGCTCATCTCTCCTTATCCTCTCTCTCTCTTCTCCTCTCTCACAGCACACACACATACACACACAACACACAACACACAACACACACACACACACACACACACACACACACACACGCACGCGCACGCAAAACGCACATTGTGCGTACTCATATCACTTATCTCCCCTTTTTGACATTGGCGTTCTGTGTGCGTGCGCGCGCGCGCGCGCGCGCGCGCGTATGTCTGTGTGTGTGGTGTGTGTGTGTGTGGGTGTCCTGCTTGGATGAAGTGAAATTTTGTTTTCTGTCTGGCCATATATGGCCCCCGCACTGGTGGTCAAGGCTGTGAACATTGTAACTTGATTAAATTGCTATCGATTTGGATTTCCCTCCTCCTTCCCCTATGTGTATCAGGTCCTATGTTTCATGTTCACAGTTCATTTTTCTCTTCTTGTATTCACTCTCTCCTCTCGTCTCGTTCTCTCTTTCTCCCCCTCTCTCTCTCTTCCAATCTCTTCGCCTCTCCCTCATCTCTCTCCTCTCCTCTCTCGGTGAGTGAACTTCTGCGGCTGACTGCGAGTAAGACGCGTTTCAAATCGCTCGTCTGCCATTTAGTCCCCCCCGTGGAGAATACAGCAAGTATCTAGCCCACAGATCTTTGCAAGAGTTGGTTAGGAAGAGCTATGCCATCGACAAACCGACTCTTTTTCAGAGCGACATGTGGCGCATTTTCACCCAGTCTACATGTCGTTCATGTTCACGTAGAGCGAGGGAAGAAATCGGCAAGCCGAGTCGCCATGCTTACGCTGCACAGCCGGGCCGCCGGTGTTTACCATTGGACGCTCCTCACCCGACTGTTGTTTTGGGGAGGTTTGCTGTTACGGACTGCTGCGGCGACGGTGGTAGCAAACCCCTGGACCCAGTGACGCAGAACCCTGGACCCAAGGCGGACGGCACTCAGGCCAGAGCAGACTCAGCAGCACGGGCACTCGGACGACCAGCAGCTCGGACAGGACACCCCCCTCGACGGCAGCCAGGCCACTCCTCCACGTCAACCGACACTGGACGCGAAGATGGACAACATGACGGAGATGTTACAGTCCATGCACGCTACAATGACCAGTAAGTTCCGGGATGTGGAGCAGAGTGTGCAGAAAACTAGTGAACAGTACGCTGCCCTTCAGCAGAGTGTAATGGACTTGCGGGAAGAGGTGGTGGCTTTGAAAAAAGAAAACGAAGATCTTATCAAAAGCAATTCTGAGCTAATGGCTAAAGTACAGCAATTAGAAAAGAAAAACTGATTGATTACCTAGAAGGTAGGTCCAAAAGAAATAACTTGATTTTCTATGGACTTCCAAGAAATAGGGATTGAAACCAATGAACAATGCGAAGGAAAGGTTAAAGATCTGATCACTGATAAACTGGACATTGCTAGTAATATTGAATTTGACAGAGTACACAGGTTTTAAACGGAAAGCCAAGACTCTCCTATCATTGCAAGATGTTGTTTCTATAAGGACAAGATACAAATTCTGAAAGCAAAACGAAAACTGCAGGGGATCGACTATTTTTTTGTTGGGGGAGGATTTTTCGTACCGGGTGAGGGAAATGAGAAAAAAAAACTTTCAGCCCATTTAAAAGAAAAAAAAAAGAAAAAAAAAAAAAAAAAAAAAAAAAAACGCTAGGAAACAGCGGGAAGAGAGCTAGGATGGTCTCTTTGACCATCTTGTCATCGAGAACAAAAAGTACTTTCTTCCTTGATGACAATGACCAGCTGAAGGAGAGCAGATAGGGGGGAGGCCGGCCAGGTGGTAAGTTTGATTTGTCTTACCGTGTGAACAGTCATGGGACAAAGTTGAGCCTACACCGGCAATCCCCGCGCCGCCTCGCCTCTGCTGACTGTGTGTCACTAGTGAGCTGTTTTTCCCGCTGACAGTGACAATGTGTCGGAGCAAGCAACAGTGAACACCGCGTGCGAGAACGTGCAAAACGAGTCGTTTGTAAATGTGAATAAACCCTTTTCCTTTTCTTTCGTACAATGTGAATGGATTATTTTCAAAACTACTTGATCCTGATTTCATTTCATTCTTATGTGAATTTGATTTTGTTTTGTTTATCTGAAAAACTTTCATGGAGGAATGTAAACCAGATTCTTCTTTCCAGGTTTTTTTAAACTTTTTCTCAAGCCAGCGGTGAAGTTCACCAAACAAGGGAGGACGATCCGGCGGAATAATCTGTCTCATAAAAAATGAGTTGACTTCCCTTGTGATTGTGAAGGTGTTAAAAATGTTGATTATGTCAATATTTTTGTGTTTTCTGATTGACAAACAATTGTTCGGAATTGATAAAGATGTCGTGTTATGTATGTGCATATGTTCCACCCAGAAACATCACCCGTTTTTTATGCCCATTTTTAACATCGATAATGGGATAAGTGTAATTGAAGATTGCTTAGTTGATTGTTTATTAAGTAGAGATGTTTACATTGTTCTTCTGAATGGTGATCTGAATAGCAGGACATCAAATATTTCTCAAGATTTTCCGTGGGGTTATAAACCATGATATACAATACAAAAGCCAGCCTGTTAGTGTGAATCGAACGTTCTGAAGACTGTCATTTTGAATAGTTTTTTGTAAGTTGCTTTTAAATATGTGCACTGCTATGGGGATTTGTGTGCATACTGAATGGTGTATGTAAGGGCGACCTAAAAATGGTTTGCTATACATACATATCTGAAACTGGAAACAGTGTAAATGTATTATTATTTCATATTTTCAAATGACCTTCTTGTTGCCCTTGTTTTACGACATGTGTGAATTTTTCTGTTCTGGAACGTATAGAGTCCTGACCACTTACCTATTTGTGTTCGTGTTTCCTTTTCCTTTCCATGTAAAAAATAGAATTAATATTGATATAAAAAATATACTGATGACTTCGTAACAGAAAAATATGTATGGAAAGAAGAATATGCGCATTTATATACAGAGACACTCTTAGTAATGGTGAAATGCGCGCCTAAAATAAGTATTGCAATGGATTTAATTAACACTGATGTTGATGAAGCGTTAGATGTGTTTTAACGATTGTATTAAGAAAAGTGCCGATTGTATGAAAATGCAAATATTCCCCAACCGAACAAAAGCACATGATGATTGGTTTTTGATTTTGAATGTACGGTGAGTAAGAGAAGGAAAAACGTTAGACGTTTATTGAGAACTAGCCGGCGGTTCAAAAAGACCCTGAAGATAGTAAAGAATATATGTAATTTGCAAGACGGGAGTACAAAAATTTACTGAAGAAGAAGCAGAAGAGTTTAATAAATTGTTAATAGATAAACTAGTAATGTCAATAAAAAGTCAAAAGGAATTTTGGGATACGGTCCCGTAAAAAACTAATTTTAAAAGTAAGCAGGTAAGAAACACTATATGTGCTGACACACGTGGTTCCAACATTTTCAGTGTTTTGCTACACAACGGATACAAATGAAGTTCCATAATGAATATGTGTTTCTGAAGAAGAGGTAGGATAACTGTATCAACCGCCCCCAATTTCTAAAGATGAAGTGCTGCTGGCTATTAGGAAAACTTAAAAAACCGAAAGGCAGCCGGGCCTGATGGTATCATAGGCGAATTGTTTAAATACTCATGTGAAGAAGTAGTCCCGTTTTTTTTTTTAAAATATTTCAACAAGTTTTTGATAGTGGCACATTTCCTCGACGTTGGACAGAGTCCTATCATTTTGCCTATTTTTAAAAAAGGTGACTTAAATAACCCTAATAACTATAGAGGAAATTTCTCTTAGTGATATTAGCAGTAAACCTATTAAACACCATTATTAACAAGCGAGCGATTGCAAGAATGTGGGTAAAGAAGAAAATCACTTATATCACTGGCCCAGCATCAGGCTGGTTTTAAAGAAAGGATATTCAACTATTGACCACCACATGTTTTACCTTGTTAGAGCCCTTGTTCAAAAAACATTTCTCTTACCAATCGAAAATTGTATGTAGCATTTATTAGATTTTGAAAAAGCATTCGATTCTATTAACAGACACTTTGCTTTGGCCAATTTTGTTTGTTTAAAAATGGTATTAAAGGAAAATTGTACAAATGTATAGAAAGCATTTTATGATGTAGTAAAAGCGAGAGTTCGATGTGGTTGCGAAATTGACAGACTGCATTGAATGTACAGCTGGACTAAGACAGGGTGATGCTTGCAGTCCCATATTATTTTCTTTATTTATTAATGAGCTAGCAAACTGAGGTGATTAGGAATGGAAGGACATGGCGCTATGCTGTCTGTCTCTGGAGGCATTTGAATTATTTATTTGTTATTAGCTGATGATGTGTATCTTACTATCTGAGACTGTAACAGGGACTACAAACCCAGTTAACAAAACAATTACAAAGAGCATCTGCTTCTCTTCAGTTAAAAGTTAACATGAATAAAGTAATGTCATAGTATTTCGAAAAGGGTGGTTTATTTAGTGGTGTGAGGGAAAAGATGGTTTTTATGATGGTAGTATAATCCTGTTGTTAATGTGTATAAATATTTTGGGATACTACTTTTTTTCCACCCCGTCTTAGTTTTGTTCTTGCCTTGTAAAGATCTCGCGCGTTCGGGCAAAAAAAAATGCGCTGATTTGTATTATGAAAAAATTGCATACACTTAATAATAACTCTTTCGTTTTGTTTATGAAATTGTTTGACTCACAAGTTCAGCCTATGGTTCAATATGGGGCAGAATTATGGGGATTAAACAAGGCAGCTATTCATTGTGAGACTGTGCATTGTTACGCTTTAAAGAAATTCCTCAAAGTAGAGATGAGGACAACCAAATGACCTTGTCTATGGTGAAACTAACAGGTATCCTATATATATAAACTCAGCTGTGAAATGCGTACGCTATTGGTTTTAAATTATTAACAAATGGAACAGCAAAGAATTCCACGTAAAGCATATAATATGTTATATGATTTAGATCTGAAAGGTAAAGTAAACTGGGTGACTGAAGTGCGAACCTGTTTGTTTGAATATGGTTTTGGGGTCGTCTGGTACAATCAGGGGGTTGGACACGTTAACGATTTTATTTGTACATTTCGCCACGGTTACTAGACTGTAGTTGGCAAAAATGGAATGAACATATTCAGACCAGCAGCAGATATGACATGTATAGAAATTTTTGTGATACGCCTTCTCTGAAGCCTACCTATTATTGGATTTAAATCCACATTTGAAATATATAACAACAAGATTCAGGCTTGGAATCTCAGAGTTAATGGTACATAGCTTTTAGATACAGAACTGTCAACAGAAGTGTTTTAATTTGTCCAATGTGTAAAGAAGCAGAGGAAAATGAGGTACATTTTGTTTTTTTGCTGCCCAGCACTTAGACATATTCGCCAAAGCCATATAAAACCCTAAGTATTATCGACAACCCCTCTTTGTTCAAACTCAATGACTCTTTGGTTTTGTCCCTACGCTGTTTTTCTGTTTTTCTATGTATTGTTTATTGGAACTTGTTGAGGGTTTGTTTTTATATGTATGAATTTGTGCCCACTTATGTTTTTATTGACAAACTGTTTATATGATTTTCACACACCCCCTTCACAAGGGGGCCGTGGCCTATTGTGAATAAACTCATAATCCCGAATCCGACTCCCGAAATCTCGAAATCCGAATCTCCTCTCATCTCTCTCTCTCTCTCCTCCCCTCTCTCTCTCTCACCTCCTCATCTCTCCTCTGCGTGTGGTGTAAAATGGTCTTTATTTTTGATCTATTATCTGGAAATTGATAATGGCCCTTCTCTTACACAATCGGGTTCTCCTATAATCCCCTTAGACCATCTACCATCCCTCTATTCTTCCGTCGGGGTGTCCGCGTCTGTCTGTCTCCTTAGTTTTATGTCTCCCTCCTCTTTTTGTGGGGGGCCTTTCGGGGGGACCTTGTTGTTTGTTGCCTCTTTTTGGGTCTGCCTGCCTCTTCCTGCCTGGCTCAGTGTGCTCCTCCGGTCTGTCGCTCCCGTTACTCCCGTCCCTCCCTCCTTCACTCCTCTCTCTCTCTCTCTCTACTCCCTCTTGGGTACATCCTGGCAACACTCTCCTCTCTCGACTCTCCCCCCTGTAAAATCTCCATTCCCCCATCAATCCCTCCATCTCCTCTCTCTCTCCCCTCTCTCCTCCTCCTCTCGTCACTCACTCATCCGTTCATCCATCTCTCTTCTCTCCTAAAACCGCCTCTCTCGCCACTCCTCCTCCACACGGCTCCCCGTCCTCCCTCACATCCTCCTCCTCCACTCACCTCCTCCTCTCTCGGTCTCTCATTCACCTCCTCCTCTCTGGGCGTGTGTGTTTTGTTTATTTGTTCCTCCCTATCCTCTGATCGTATCAATGCTCTGCCTCTTACCCTCAAACGGTCTCTAATCCTTTCTCACTCTCTCTCACATCCATCCTTCGTCCGCCTCCGCTGTCCTGTTTCCTATTTCATTTTTTTTTTTTTTTGTGGGGGCTGTGGATCCCGCCCACTGTTTTTGTTTTTGTCTGCCTCTCCCCTGCTCTGCCTGCCTGCCAGTCGCTGCCTGTTGTCCTCTCCTCGTCTCTCTCTCTCGCTCGTCCTCATCCTCTCCGCTCGCCTCCTCGTCGTCTCCTCCCATCCTCCTCAATTCCTTCGTCTTCTCTCTCTCTCTCTGTACTCTCTGCAAACTCTCTCTCTCACGATCCTCTCGTCTACCAATCCTCTCTCTCTCTCTCTCTCCTCTGGATATACCTCTCCTCCCTCTCCTCCTCTCCCTCCCCTCTCTCTCTCCTCTCTCTCGTCCTCTTCTCTCTCCTCCCTCCTCCCTCTCCTCCTCGTCTCTTCCGTCTCTCCTATCTCTCTCCTCTTCCTCTCTCTCTCTCGCCCTCCCTCTCACTCGCCCCTCGGTCTCATCCGTGGCCATTCTCGCCTCATCGCCTGTGCGTGTGCGCTGTGCTTGGGGGCTGAGGGTAGGTTGGATAGGGGGAGGGGGAATAACGGGGGGGGGGGGGGGGGGGGGGGGGGGGGGGGGGGGGAAGGGGGAGAAGCGTGGGAGATAAGGAGAGGAGTGAAGTGGGGGGCAGAACATCAACATCAACGATGGTAGTGGCCATAGCAAAGTTCGCTGGGAGAGGGCCCCATTCCAGTTCCCTTTGCCGGGTTCCGCCTTCATTTCACGTTGCTTCCAGCTTTCCTGGCCAATGCGACCTCTATACAACAACGGAAGGGGACGAGAGTGGAGAAGGGGGGGGGGGGGGGTTGAACGCTGAGCGAGCACAGTCTGTTTTAGGCGCGTGGTTTGCAGTCAGGAAAGAGAAGAAAGGAGAGGGGCGAGGGGTGGGGGGGGGGGTGGGTGGGGGGGGGATTGTGTTGTGATGGAAAGGAGGGGATGGGGAAATGGGGGAGTGGGAGGGAGAGGAGAGGAGAAAGCAGGATGGGGAAGGTTGGGTTGGATGGACGGATGGATGGATGGATGGCTTGTCGCCGCCACCCGCACTGAGAATCAGTCAGTCGCACGCGCCCAGCCAGTGGTGAGGAAGGTGGTCTTCTTGGCGTCTGTCGCTGGACCGTTGTGTCCCTTTGACACTGTGTCTGACGAGGAGAGGAAAAAAAAAAAAACACACACACACACGTCAGTGCTCGGCCCCTGCAGTGTTCTTACGTGAGAAATTATACGAGAAAGGCGTTCTTTGACCGTGCGTATTGGAGAGTGAGACTTGCTAGCATATTGTCACCCAATGAGAAAACGGCATTGTCTGTGACACGTGAATTCATGATTTTAAGAGAAAATAGAACAAAAAGCAATGGTGGTCAACAATTCTCTCTTTTATTTTGTGAAGGCAACATGAACCCTATTTGTTTGGATGTTCATCAAAAACATGCCGATTCAAATACAAAATAAGGTCTATCTTAACTCTGTTTTTCTTCCTCAGAGTTGTTCAAGGCTTTCAGAGAATCTGGTAGCATCGCTTTGTTCTATTCAAACATAGTACAGACTTTTTCGAAAGAAACAATTATATTAGCCATATGGTGTTGTCGAATTTGTTCGTGTATACAGGTCAAATGTTGACTGTAAACTTGGTGGGACGGTTTGGAATTTCTCACAATAAGCTTTTTGATAGAGAAATAAAGATTAAAACTGTAAACTGTTTGAACACAAAATATGCGTACGCGTGGAGGCTTCACGTCATATGGTCAGAGTGTCTGACAGTCCTGAGTTCGAAACACACGTACTGCTGGAAATCAAAACCTCCCAGTCGGTGATTAATTGGTACCTGATTCAGTTCAGGGAGGCTTGAAGAGGCGGAAGGAGGAGTCTCTTGGCTTCGCCTTCCATCATGCCGTGTCTCTGATAAGTTTAGCGAATCGCTGATAAGATTATTA
This sequence comes from Conus betulinus, assembly GCA_016801955.1. Lineage (NCBI taxonomy): Eukaryota > Metazoa > Mollusca > Gastropoda > Neogastropoda > Conidae > Conus > Conus betulinus. Next base: position 445,161 of record JADBJO010000541.1, on the reverse strand, counting down.
GCCCTCTGGCTGTAAAGACTTACAATCGTGACCTTTTTTTTTCCTGAATGCACGTGACATGGTTTTAAGAAAATCCCTTAATGTGAGAACAATATATTTTTACATAGTTTTCTGCCATTTATGCAAATGGTGCTGTAGGATTTAAGTGAATGCTTCGATTAACAGGAAAATGATGAGAATATGACATATTATCATGCGTATGATTGTTTTACAAAAAAAGTTTTTTTTTTGTTTTGCAGCAGGTATGGTATTAGGATTTTAAAGTCAGGTACATTTTGAAGTTATGGTAGCCATTGTAAATTTTCAGTCTATAACAAGCGCGGTATGGGTATTTCAAAGCCAGGAACATTTTCAATTTATGACAAGCATGATTTTAACAAAAATCTTCCGGTTAAGTACACTTTGAGTTTGTGGTGGATATCATATAAGGATTTCAAAACCTGGCACATCTCCAGTTTATGGCAAGTATGGTGTGAAGAGGTCAAGGCCAGCAACATCTAAAATTTACGGCAGGCAAGGAACAAGAAGTTTAAAGTCAGCTATATTTTTCAATTTATGACAGCCGTGGCAAAGAGATTTCATAGCCAGTTACATACTCATTTCATGGCAGGCATGGTAAAAGGTTCTGAAAGTCAGATACATTTCCGTTTCATGGCGGACATGGTAAATGAGTTTCAAAGTCAGATGCATTTACATTTTATGGCAGACATAGTAAAAGGATTTCAAAGCCAGGTCCATTTTCATTTTATGGCAGGCATTGTAAAAGGATTTCAAAGGCAGATACGATTTCAATTCATGAGAGGCATGTTAAAGGATTTAAAAAGCCATGTACATTTTCATTTCAAGGCAGGCTTGTTCAGGGATTTCAGTGTCAGGTACATTTTCATGTTATGACAGTCATGGTAAAAGGATTTTAAAGTCAGCTACATTTTCAACTTATGGCAGGCATGTCAAAGATGTTCAAAACCAGGTACATTTTCATTTAAAGGCAGGAATGTTAAAAAGGATTTAAAGCCAGATACAGTTTCAATGTATGAGAGGCATGTTGAAGGATTTCGAAGTCAGAAGATACATTTTCATTTTTCGGCAGGCATGTTAAATGATTAAAGAACCAGGTGCATTTTCAATTTATGGCAGTCGTGGCATATGACTTCAAGTCCAGCTGTATTTTCAATATTTGGCAGTCATGGCATAATGATTTCAAGGCCAACTATATTTTGAATTATGGTAGGCATGGCATAATGATTTCAAAGCCATCTATATTTTCAATATATGACAGTCATGGTATAATGATTTCAAGGCCATTATATTTTTCAGTTATGGTAGGCATGGTATTATTATTTCAAGGCTAGCTATATTTTCAATTATGGTAGGCATGGTATAATGATTTCAAGGCTAGCAATATTTGCAATTATGGTAAGCATGGAGTAATGATTTCAAGGCTAGCTATATTTTCAATACATTGCAGTCACTGTAAACTGATCTCAAGGCCAGCTATATTTACAATACATGGCAGTCATTGTAAACTGATTTCAAGGCTGGCTGCATTTTCAATACGTGGCAGTCATTGTTAACTGATCTCAAGGCCAGCTAAATTTTCAATATATGGCAGTCATGGTATAAATATTTCAAGGTCAACTATTTTTTTAGTTTATGGCTGGCATGGTAATAGGGTGTCAAAGCCAGGTACATTTTAACGCCTAGCAAGCATTGGGTGGGGATTTTCAGAAAGCCAGACACATTTTCATGTTATGACAGGCATGGTATACGGATTTCAAAATCGGGTGCATTTTCAATGCATGGCAGGTATAGGGTAAGGATTTTTCGAAAGCTGGATACGTGTTCAAATTAGACAGACACTATGGAAAGCGCATGCCCTCGCCGAGGTCACACGGTCTCCTTAGCTAAATGTATGTCAGAGTCTACCCGATTCCATCCTACATCTCTTAATATATCTCCAGAGCTATCACTGCAGGAAACCTCGAAACTGTTTGTATCCCATTGTCTCAGCAATACTCTGGTGGGAGTTCCAGGTTTCCAGCCTAAGTTCTTACTGTACAGTGACTGACTCAATATCACCTACCCCCACTCCTTTCTTTCAGTGTCTGTGGACGTTCTTTTGTTCATTCTATCCGTGTTGTAGTCGATGTACGCGCGAAATGTTTCCTCCAGTCTTTACGATTTTCCTCCACTGGATTTGATGATCGTTATCCAAATTCGCGCAAAATATCCCCTCCAGTTCTGATAAATGTTATGTTACTGGATCCAAGTTGGAATTCAAACCCACCATACCTTACTGGTTCGTAGCCGTCAATGTATCTAATAAAGTTGAACTTTTTTTTAAATTTCGGAATATCCATGCATTATTTCTCGAGGAATGTACAGGCATGTTTTAAAAGGCTCTGTACACCAATGCTAAAGAGTATGGGAATAAGCTTTTCTAGATCAGGGCTTGGAGCCCGATCCGGATCAAAATTGATCGGGTTCGTCTTCGGACCACATTCCGTCTTCCATCCAGTTTTCTCTTTTTCTTAAATCCGTTCTGTAGTTTTTCGCTTAATTTTGCTGACAGACAGACAGACAGACAGACAGACAGACTGACAGAACTCTACACAAAGTTTTAGACAAAAAAAAATCAATGTTTTTAAAATCTTAAACTGAATGAATTGGTTAATCTCAGCAGTCATCCAGAAATAACAGGCAAACGTGTTAGAATGCTGTAATTTGGAATCTCTGGGGTTGCATCAACTCCAGTGCCGTTTTGTGAAATCCCAGTTTGTGTTTGTGCATGTCAATTTGAGATTATTGAGTGAGTTTGTATGTATGTGTGTGTGTGTGTGTGTGTGTGTGTGTGTGTGTGTGTGTGTGTGTGTGTGAGTGTGTGTGTGTTTTAAATGAATAAGGTAACATTCAGACTGACAAATGCTTGACATCATAGTTTCTGCTGTCTAAAAATATACACATGGTGGAGCACATGGAAACAAAAGACAAGCAAGTGTGGTAGAACAGTTCTAACAAATAACGGAACAAAGACTTTCAAATGCGAACAATTCTGGACATTAACTGCGGACCTGTTCTGCGAAGTAACGGCGGAACCAGTCTAGAGAATATCTGCGGGACTGTTTTTAGAAAATCACCAGCGAATCTTTCTAGTACTGTCAGGACATCATTGCCTTTACCTTTAATGTCCTTGTCTCTTAACCCACCAAATATAATGACCGTATGGCTGTGATAGAAAAACAACTGTGTTGATTCTGATTTCTGGATGTTGTCCACATCGAATTAACAGTTTTCTACGGAACGTTAACATTGAATGAACAGTAATCTGACTGGATCTTGTAAATCCGTGTCCAGAATGGTTAATTTCTGATTGATCATTGCTGAATTGAATATCGGTAATATTGATCGACCACAGTACTATTTGTACTGAATGGACGATATTCAACGGGACTTTATGTGTATGCCATTCAGTGGTATGCTATTCAAAGTTGTATGTTGACATTGCATGCACAATATTCAACCAGGCATTTCTGGTATCTCATGTAGTTATATGCCATCTAACACTCCATATTGATATCAAGGTAGACAGTATTGAAACTGGCATTCGTGATAAATCATTTAACATTAAGGTTTGTATCATTATGGAATGGTATCGCACAATTGTTTTCAATCGGAAACTTCTGATATGCCATCCAACGTTGTATGTTGATATTGAACAGACAGTATTCAGTGAGATAGATCTGAAAAGCAACCCGGCTTGGTTCTTCAATATCGATTTGACAACACTCCCTGGATTATTTCTGATAGGCAAAGTGATGCTATTCAACGATGCATTATTCAAATCAATGTACGTAATCACGCGGCCATATTTTTTTCATTGATGGTGTGTTAAATCAAACATTATTACGTTCATGGAACTGAATCCACCTGCCCGATCTTTGCAACGGGTCACTGCGACAGCACGACACACTGGGCAACACATGAAGAGGAAATCATCAATATTAATCGAACCAGAGCATTATCAATATCAGTTAGATACAGCCTGACAGAACCTAGTTAACTGAACAAGATTTAAGTCAGTATCCAACGAAACGCAGTTCATATTGATGGTAACTAATCCAACAAAATCTTGTTAACATCGATTGAAACATAACCCAAAGGCACGCCTGTTAATATTGATTGAACAGTATCCCCTTGTGACTTTTTTCTTCTTCTTCTTCTTTTCAGTACGAGTGGGTATCATCCACACGGACATACTCAGTATTCATTTAAGTGTCCCCATGACAGTACAGCTTTGCTAATGATGACGACTGGAGACTGCCCGTAAAGACCATAACACCGTCGGCCAGGGCGGCGGAACCGTGTCCAATAACGTCAGAGCACCGGAGCTAACGGCCCGGGGGAGTCGGTGTGTGTGTGTGGTTGTGGTTGTGGTTGTTGGCGGTGAGGAGGATCTATCCGGGCTTTATTGACCATGGATGCCTTTCCGGGCCAGTCTGCTGCGGCGTCATCGCCTTCATCATCATCAATGTAACGTAAGTCTGGCAGCCAACCCCCTTTCTGGCATGGCCTGTCCGGGTTAGCGTTGTTGTGGTAGGTGTTTGTGTGCTGAAGGGCGGGGGACGGGGGGGGGGGGGGGGGGGGGGGGGGGGGGGGGGGGGGGGGGGGGGGGGGGGGGGGTGGGGGGGGGGGGGGGGGGGGGGGGGGGGGGGGGGGGGGGGGGGGGGGGGGGGGGGGGGGGGGGGGGGGGGGGGGGGGGGGGGGGGGGGGGGGGGGGGGGGGGGGGGGGGGGGGGGGGGGGGGGGGGGGGGGGGGGGGGGGGGGGGGGGGGGGGGGGGGGGGGGGGGGGGGGGGGGAGGGGGGGGGGTCACGCCTGGGGGTGATTGAAGGTGTGAACGTCGACTGTTTTGTTACTGGGGGGGGGGGGGGGGGGGGGGGGTATGGTTCAGAGAGGAAAAAATAAGAGTTGTACCATAATTAAGAAAACGATGTCCTTTTTGACCCCCAGGCCCCTAAAAGTTGTAACATATCCGTCTTGTTTGGATTGAGGATGTAGTGGGTTTTAAAAACAGAAAAGAAAAGAAAAAAACCTACGTCTTTGTTTTTTCATCTCTCTCTCTCTCTCTCTCTCTCTCTCTCTCTCTATTCTCTCTCTCTCTCTGCATGTGTGTATGTATGTATGTAAGTGTGTATGTTATGTGTATACATATGTATATATATATATATATATATATATATATATATATATATATATATATATATCCCAATTTATATAAGAAAAGAATAGTTAACAAATAAATATGATAGTTTAAAACGGTGGAATGGGGGTGGGGGTGGGGGTGGGGGACACAAAAGACGATAGTTATGTTCAAACAAACCCTGCAGGATGGACGGTGAAGCTTTAAACAAGTCAATGAGGAAATTGATAAGAAGCAGTTTACAAGGTCGCTCGGCAGTGCGCCCCCCCCCCCCCCCCCCCCCCCACTCCCCCTCCTCCCCCACCAAAGTCGAACCATCAAAGAGCAAATGCAGAGCTACACGATCGCCATACAAATGGAACAGACGAGAAACAGAACAGATGCATCGCGTTTTGACCTATTCCTCTTTTTGAGGCAGGGCAAACAACATTGACAACATTAAATACATCACTTGTGAACACTCTCATTTATCTTTTCGATCTCAATGGAAAATGGCAATAACAATCAATAAAAGACAAAGTCGCTTAAAGCTACATTTTCACAGACGCCAATTTGGAGGCGAAGTTCGCGCTAATACTTTCCTTTCGCGTTAAGTCATTGTGTAAATCCATGAACAAGAAAAATCATGCATGCAAGGTCTGTACGCGACGTTTCCTCCCCCTCCCCCCCCCCTCCCCCTCATCCGGGGGGTGGGGGTGGGGGGAGATGGGGGGGGGTGGGTAGGGGGTAAACTTTTTTTTCTTCGCCAGCGAATTTTGCGCCCATTCCTAAGGGTAAAAAGTAAACAAACCAACAAACAAAATGACACACGAATACTGCGGCAAAAAAAAAAAAAAAGAAAAAAAAAAAAGAAAAAAAAAAAACGCCAGAACTGCTGCCTGGTCATTTTTTGCGATCGCATTTCTCGAGAAATTCTCCTGTGTTCAAAAATCGCGTGAAATTGCAGCTTTAAGCGCGCATCGTCAGAATCTTACACAAAATTGCAATTTTGATGGCTTAGCTCGTGCGTAAGTGACGTCAACTTGCCTATGTCGACTTCCAAATGGGATGCGGTCACTACGACGTCATACTGTACATGTGGCGTATTCTATCGCATAATAAGTTTGAAGACTTTGGTATGACACAGGAATGCTAACGATCCAAGCACTCCTGCAATTTTCAGAACGTACCCTGTAAGCACTGGAGTCGTGGGGTTTTTTTTTGTTTTTTTTTTTTGTTTTTTGTTGTTGTTTTTTTTTGGGGGGGGGGGGGGGGGGGGGGGGGGGGGGCTGATATTTGTAGTGAGTTACACACCACTTTACACCAAACCGGATCTGCACGGGAGCATCTATCAAAAAAAAAATCTCATGGATTCATCTCGGAGACACATTCCGTCTTCTAACAAAGTTTGATTGAAATTAGTTCAGTGTTTTCTGCCGCTATCATGCTGACACACACAAACAAAGAAACAAACTTATGCGAGTGAAAACATAACCTTTTTGGCCGAGCGAACAAAAGAATGAAAGATGCTCGCGAGCAGTCTGTAAGGGAATACGGCTGCGGATGACGTCATGTACCCCGGACAAAGGGCATGACGCAAGGAAAGAGCACAAGGAGCGAGCAGGGACCAGTAAACAAGCTCAAAATAGCCCGCGCAAAGACAAAGGATCAGTTGGAACCTAATACATCTACGGCACAGACAGGCGTGTGTGGTGTGTGTGTGTGTGGTGTGTGTGTGTGTGTGTGTGTGTGTGTGTGCTAGTGTTGTGTGTGTGAGGAGAGAGAGAGAGGAGAGAGAGAGAAGAAAGACAGACAGACAGACAGACAGACAGACAGAAAGAGAGAGAGGAGAGAGAGAGAGAGAGAGAGAGTGTGTGTGTGTGTGTGTGTGTGTGTGTGTGTGTGTGTGTGTGTGTGTGTGTTTGTGTGTGTTTAAGAGTTAAGATAACATGTTATGACATGTGTACGCATGCCATTGCCTAGGAGCTCGTACGCGTTGACGCACGCACAACGGGACAGACATGTGCATAAATAAACCGTATACAAAAGCTCTTAGGTCACAGAGAGAGAGGGGAGGGAGAGAGAGAGGGAGGAGCGAGAGAGAGAGGAGAGAGAGAGAGGAGACGAGAGAGAGAGAGGAGAGAGCGAGGAGCGAGAGGGCGAGAGACGGAGATGGGATTGGTGAGAGAGAGGGCGGATGAAGAGGAGAGAGAGAGAGGAGAGAGTTCGGGGTGTATTGCAGGACTACGTCAGACAGCACAAACCCAGGTTTTTGATTCTGTGAGCCTGAAACAGGGCGTTGACAGCACGGGGAACGAGAACACAGACTCTGGTGGACAGAAAATGTCCTTCACAGTTGAGTCCATCACAGTGACCGGCGCGTGCAAGCACACCACACGCGCGCGCGCGCGCTGAGAGAGAGAGAGAGAGAGAGAGGGGGGGGGGGGGGGGAAGTCGGGACTGATTTCGAATGAGAGTGTTCTT
>JADBJO010000541.1:430000-432500 GCA_016801955.1 Conus betulinus | reverse complement strand
GGAGGAGGAGGACTACTACCCTGGGTAGTAGCTGTGTATAGGGGGGGGGGGAGGACTACTACCCTGGGTGTAGTAGCTGTGTATAGGGGGGGGGGGAGGACTACTACCCTGGGTGTAGTAGCTGTGTATAGGGGGGGGGGGAGGACTACTACCCTGGGTGTGTAGTAGCTGTGTATAGGGGGAATGGAATGAGCGGCATGGGAGAAAATGCCTTTGATGGGGCACAGATGATGAGTCAGCAGCGAATAGATAAATGAAATAATAAATAAATGAATAAATAAAATATATGAATAAATGAAATGACCGACGGCAGCATAGCTTAGGAGAGCAGAGGATCGGTATATCGCCTTGATTTCCCATTATTCGCCTTTGCCGGAGTCCTGTTTGCTGGTCAGGTTTCTAATCATTTCCAGGCACCACAGTCGCCTCGCGCCACAAGAGAACTGTTCAAATGGCTGAGCTGCCCGCTCAGGTAACCGCGTATATACCATCTTCTTAATTGTTTGCTATGCAACGAAGGGCGGTCCACTGCCTGCACGTTGTCTTGACTGTGCGCAATCTTCTGTGTGCGCGTTTCACACTTGACGAACAGCGGAGATGTGTGGCGACCCGTCAGCCAGCCCGTGAACATGAGGCACACCGAGAGCCAATCAGATTCAAAGAGTGTACTGAGTGCTTTCTGTGTGTGCCATGGAAAGGCCAAGATACTTATTCCCTCCCCTCTCTATGACGGGAATCACCACCCGAACGGCATTACCCTCTCCCCAAAGATTATCCCCTGAAGCTGCCGACGAGAGCGAGAATGCCGTTCGGTTCATGCACCAATCAAAGAATGGGACCATTTTTAATGCGTGGCGTTACGTACCTTGAAAGTTTCAGTTTCAGTGTCAGTTTCATCAAAGAGGTGTCACTGCGTGTGGACAAGTCCATATACGCTACATCATATCCGCTAAGTTTCGAGACCACTCTGTGCATGATTTAAAGCTAATGATGGATAAATGAATTATGACAGACATCTACTGAGACCTGCCTTGAAAATACTAAAAATACGTGGGAAGAAGGAAAAAAAAAACTATTTGTCAGATATGTCTCTGATTTACTCGGTGCCTTTTTTTTAATGACACTATGTCGAATCCTCGAAATATATCTGCTTTTGTTTTCAAAATTCATTTCCAGGCTGACAACAAGATTCTTACGAAGTGCATTGCCCGGAAGAACAATGATCGTTCCTCCGACAGTTCTGACGGTCGTGACCACCAGAAGCCCCCGCAGTCACTCCCTCACACTAATCTTAATGCTTGGAACCTAAAAGGAACCAATAGTCTTTCCTTCAAGGGCCAAGTTCGGGAACAGTGCACATTTCACGTCCACAGAGGACACACACACGTAGATAGAATGCAAAAAACAACGCATCACGTTCCTCACTTGGACTGTACAAAAACACTTTCGCCATACTATCACGACCAACATACCCGTGGCTTTGGTAGTGCGTTCGTTTCCATTCAGTTAGTCAAAATGCCGCATGTCTAAAGTGAAAGCTTTGTTTAATGTTAACATCATGCAAACGTTGGGTTTTTTTTTTTTTTAGTGTCACCGACTCGAAAACATTCCTGTGTAAGATAAAGTAGTTCTTTTGAAGGTCAATATTACCATACCAGGTTTGCCAACAACCAAAAAAAAATCCAAAACACTCAGTCCCGGAAAGGGCAGGGGGGGAAGCGGCAAGAGGTTGGGGGAAGGAAGGATGGGGAGACGGGGGGATAGGGTGGGGAGAAAAACTGGGGGGAGGGGGGGAGGGTGTTAACCGCATTGGGTTAGCTATTTGCCCGGGTCAAAATGAACGGGGACAAACAAAAAAGGCAATTTTGCCCCTTTTCGGGGACATCATTATTGCTGCTTTCTGTCTGGCTCTGGGACCACATTCTGAGACGCTAATGGCACTGACGCGGAGACTATTGTGGCCGGCTCCCTGAGTCCTTGGATTAGCAAAGAAAATGGTATAGAGATCAGAGAATTGACTGGAAATCGTTTTACCACCAGGCCCGCCGGATCTGGCGATTCAATAGGACGAGGTTGGAGGTGGGTGAGTGGGTGGATGGGTGATTTCCAGCCTCATAGAGACAGGAGCGAATCACGGGCCCGTATCAAGAATGGACCAATCAGAAGCCACGAGAGTGGAAGAGAATGATGTTGGGAAGATTGAATTAGGTGTTTGGCGGATTCAGGACTAGCGGACATGGTAGATCTCTGTCTCTGTGCATTTGTGTCTCTTTCTCTCACTGTCTCTGTCTCTCTGTCTGTCTCTGTCTCACTCTGTCTATCTATCTATCTGTCTGTCTGTCTGTCTCTGTCTGTCTCTCTCTCTCTCTCTCTCTCTCTCTCTCTCTGTGCGTGCGTGGTGTGTGGTGTGTGTGTGTGGTGTGTGTGTGTGTGTGTGTGCGTGCGTGCGTGCGTGCGTGTGTGTGTGTGTGTGTGTGTGTGTGGTGTGTGTGTGTGTGTG
>JADBJO010000541.1:412500-420000 GCA_016801955.1 Conus betulinus | reverse complement strand
AACGGACAACTGTCTCGTAAGCTGCATTATTTCTTTGTTTTTGGTCTCTGTTCGTCATTTGCTATTGTTGTTGTTGCTTTTACCTCCCTTTGCTACCGTCCACTGTGTCGCGTTCTTCTTTCGTCTGTCAAACTCACTCTCATTCTGTGTCTGTGCCTGTCTTCCCCTCTGTGACCAACTGTTTTCTGTCCGTCTAATTATCTCTCTGTCTGTCTGTCTCTCTCTCTCTCTCTCTCTCTCTCTCTCTCTCTCTCTCTAGCGGGGGTGGGGGGAGGAGGGGGGGGGGGGGGAGTGAACTGCGGCTAAATGCGAGCAAGACGCGCTTCAAGTCGTCTGCCATTTAGTCCCACGATGGAGTATACAGCGAGTATCCAGTTGCAAATCTTTGCAAGATTCCACAGGAAGAACTATGCCGTTGACACCGACACCGACTCTTTCAGTGCGAGATGTGGGCGCATTCCACCCAGTCTATATGTCATTGATGTCACTGTGGTAGGGCGAAGAAGAAATCTTCAAGCCCAGTCCCCATGCTTACGCTGCACCATCGAGCAGCCGGTGTTACCACTGGACTGCTCCTCACCCTATTATTTGGGGGAGTTTGCGGCGTTGCCCTGCGGTGATGTGAACAGAACCCCTGACCCAAGACGGACGCCTTGAGGCAGAGCAGAATCAACAGCATGGGACTCGGAGGACCAGCACGGACAGGACGACACCCTTCGATAGCAGCCAGGCCGCTCCACCACGGCAGCCGACACTGGACACCAAGGTGGACACCATGATGGGGATGTTGCAGTCCTTGAACGCTCCAATGACCAGTAAGTTCCGGGATAAGGAGCAGAGTGTGCAGAAACTCAGTGAGCAGTACGCTGCCCTTCAGCAGGCTGTAATGGACTTGAGGGAGGAGGTGGGGGCTTTGAAAAAAGAAAACGAAAGTCTTGTCAAAAGCACTTTCTGAGCTAATGGCTAAAATACAATAAGTCAAAAAGAAAACTGATGACCCTGAAGGTAGGTCCAAAAGAAATAATCTAATTTTCTATGGACTACCAAGAAATAGGGATGAATCCAATCAACAATGTGAAGGAAAGGTCAAAGATCTTATTTTTGATAAACTGGAAACAACCACTAGCATTGATTGTGACCAAGTGCACAGGTTAAACAGAAAACCAGGTTCTCCTATTATTGTCATATGTTCTTTCTGTAAGGACAAGTTAAAAATTCTACAAGCAAAAACAAAACTGCTGGGATCCAATGCTGAGGGTGTGTGTGGGGGGAGGTGTTCTTATCAGGTGACGAAATTGAGAAAAAAAAAATTTCCAAGCTACTAAAAAGACACCAAAAACAACGGGAAAGGAGCGGTGATGATGGTCTTCGACCATCGTATCATCGAGGACAGAACGTACTTCCTTGATGACGATGGCCAGCTGGAGGTAGGCAGACAGGGAGATGGCCGGCCAGTCGGCAACTTTGAGTTGTCTTACCGGGTGAAACAGTCATGGGAACGAAGTTGACCCTACACCGGTACTACCCGCGCCTCTCCTTGCTGTCAGTGTCACCAGTCAGCTGGTTTCCGCTGCCCGTGATAAGGTGTTGGAGCAAGTGACAGCACGTGCGAGAGACGTGCAAAGCGAGTCGTGTATCAAAACCGGTTCTTTTTGTCGTATAACATGAATGGTTAGTTTTCTACATTTTTTTAAATCCTGATTTTATTTCACGCTTGTATTAATTCGATTTTGTTTGTTTTTTTCTGAAACTTTCGTGAAAGTATGTCAACCAGACTTTTTTTTTTGTCAGGTTTTAGTTTGTTTTCTCAAGCCAGCCTTGACGTTTACAAAACAAGGGAGACAATTCGGTGGAATAATCAGACTTGTAAGAAATGAATTCTTTGTGTGAAGTGTTTAAATTTTTTTTTTTTTTGATAAAACTTTTGTCCAAAATTGGTAAAGATGTTCTTTGGGTATGTTGGTATGTTCCACCAGAAACATCACCGTTTTATGTCCATTCAAGTGTCGACATTGGAGTTAGTTTCATTGAAGACTGCGACCTCTGCTTGATTGCTTGTTAACTAGAGACGCATGTGTCGTTCTGAATGGTAACTTGAGTAGTAGGACATCAAGTATATCCTGAAACTTCCGTGCAGATACTGACCATGAAGTACAATACAAAAGCCAGCCTGTTACTTTGTAGGTTCCGGCAATCCTGATTTTAGCCTGGGAAAGTTCAACTTAGTGAAAAAGTATGTGTTTTCAACAGACACTATCTATGAATAGAACGTGGTGACAGCCCTGATATGGCCCTTTGCGGTCGGCTGGGCTATAAGCAACATTACCTTACCTACCTTATCAATGAATAACGCCGTTGGAAATCACGTGAAAATTGTGAAAATTGAAGAATAATACAGTTTATTTCGAGTTTTCCGGTGTTTAGTTGTCTGTAAGAGACGGTGTGTCAATTGTTTATTCCACGTACACCCACCCGTTAACACGAAATCGAAGCACGACACAGGCCGCAGTGAGGCAAGCGTACGAGCAAGCACAGAGGCGAATATCAACACATACGATGTGTTCCTTCCATTCACAGGCGTTAAGATAGGTCAGAATACAAGAGTATGTCTCCAGCTTTATTTCAGTCTATTTTTTCTTTTTGGCACGATGTGTTTAAATTAATTAGAATCGAAGATTTTATTAGGCTTATTGCAAGCGGTATCTTTGCAACGTCAAGGCAAAAAAAAAAAAAGCAAAACAAACTAATACATTAACGATGCGATAGAAAGGCCAATCTCTCCCATGTTTAATGGTGTATTAAGCTAAACGAAAAAGCACTAGCCACTCAAAGCGAAGGTAGTAACTGTACACATTCACTCCCAGTCCAGGATGTCAGTCAACAATGGCGGAACGAAGCCGAGACCCCACAATGACCGAATCGAACGCGCTAATCGTTGCAGAATTGCCAGACAAACCTGGTAAGTTAATGCATTTATTATCAAACCAGAACATTAATGAAATGATTCGATTGTTTTATTTCGCTTAACACCATGCTGTTGCTTACTTGTTTTTTTTTTTTTTTTTTAACTCAGCTAGCTGGCATTCGTCAAGATTAAACAGGTCAGAACAGGCCCACGTGTTGTGCAATTCAAGCGATTGTATTTACATACAAAACAAAATGAAGAAAATAGATATTAGTTTGGTTGCTGATTCCATTGCATGATTAAAAAGAAAATCGTCGTTAGAAACCTATTAGTGATATTGATACGCAAACCGGAAGTTAGAACCGCACGTACAACATGGACATAAACTTAGAAAGCGCTGTCGACTCAACGAAGTTTAGTTTAGCAATCTGTTTCTTTTTTTTCACATTCATTATCAGTTTCTGTCATTTTTCTGGAAAGATTTCCTTTCTTACCCCCGTCCCCTGTCTCCTATTTATTGGCAATATCAGCGAGGCTAACACTTATTTTGTGATTATTTTCAAGTAAAATGGCCTGAGTAAGCTGACAACTACAGTAACATTTACATTTTTTGTTGTTGTATGCGATATACATATAACTACACACACACACACACACACACACACACACACACACACACACACACACACACATATATATATATATATATATATATATTGCTGTAACAGTACAAATATACTGATCAAAAGGGCAGTTTATAAACGCACAACGGATCCAAATCAGAAATCCTCTCAAGGACATCAAAGACAATATCCGCACTGCCCAGACTAAATCCTCCTTGTAAGGACAGTCACACCTCCATGAAACACAAGATCAGACCCGGAGTGCACTATAGAGTATATTCCATGTTCCACTACATTCCACTCTATGAAAGACAAGATCAGACTCCCGAGTGCACTACATATAGCATATTTCATGTTCCACTCTATTCCACTGCATAGTGTTTTCCATTTTCCTTATGCCTGCGAGACATGGGCCCTCACAGAGTATCTGTGAAAGAAGATTGTCAGCCAGAGGAAAAAAACGTCACTGTCACTGTGCTACTATACTGAACACCGGGTACAGGCCCACTGAGAATATCACGGATGTATAAGTGCGTCAGATCATGAAGCAGCCGATGGGACCATCGGATCAGGAGATCACCGACATCAGTAAAGAAAAGAAAGCTACGCTGGGGATGGTCTCCTCACATGACCAACCCTTGGCACACAACCGACCGGACTGGAAAAAACTCGGTGAATTATTCTTCACTGTGCTGTCCCTGTGACTCCCTATGGAGGAGGAGGAGGAGGAAGAGGAGGAGGAGAAGAAGAAGAAAAAGAAGAAGAAGGAGGAGGAGGAGGATTAGGAGAAGAAGAGGAAGAAGAAGAAGAAGAAGAAGAAGAAGAAGAAGAAGAAGACAAAATATGGTGTTGTAGCTCAAATTAATACATGATTAAGCTCAGCGGAGACAGACAGGGACAGGCTATGCCCAAGATCCTAATCCTGGACTGACCAAGTTTTTGTTTTGAGTTCGGAGTACACTGCTTTACTGTACTCTATATACTGGTGGTGGTGGTTTTATTTACGTCTTTTCATCCGGCAGATGATATTAGACGAAAAAAAGAAACCCACTTAAGTCATTTCAACACACATACGTCTGCATACACTTATGAAAAAACAGCATATCAGTTAAGGGCCCTCATAATAGTCTAGCTACATCAGAACTGGCTAAAGTGGCGGCAAAACTCAATTATGCTGGAGTCAGACAGAACTTGACTCTCATTTTCATATCTGTCAAGATTGATACCTTTCGCCTTATACATTTTAGTTAAAAACTGGACAATCTGATATAAGGTGATGCACGGAAATGAATTTCCACAGACGCACACAACTTCAGGAGAAAAAAATTTGGTCTTCCATGTGTTCAGCCTTAGTTTTTGTGATAATCTTAGCCAGATGGCGTGAGCAGCTAGGCAGTGTGTAGCATTTTTCACAGAAATGTTTTGTAAACGCAGTACTCCAGGTTGAATAGTATTTCACACTTGGAACGATGTAATGGCAAATTTAGCACACATTCTGACCAGTTTTGTGCACCAAGTTTAGCTAGATTCTCTGCTATTTCATTCCCTCTGAGACCACCATAATGTGAAGGAATCCAACAGAAGTCTACGATTATACCCTGAGACATAATACAGTGTATCAGGTACCTTATTTCATATAGTAAATCTTTCTGGCCTTACAATCCCAAGTTTGCAGTGATTGTAAAACAGACTTGGAATCAACACAAAACAGCACACTAAAAAGGATATTGGAGCACACACTGTACACAAAATAAAGCCATCAGTATAGCATACAGTTCTGCAGTGAATATTGAAAATCCCTTTCCGAGATGAAAAATGTTTTCTTGTATTCAGACTTGGAATAACGGAACCAGAACCGCTATCAGCTGTGTCCATAACTGAACCATCAGTATGTATTTTAAGGTGATTAGGATAAGAATTTTCTGGGTGTTCTTTCTCATCGTTCACTAGAATGTTAATATTTTCCTTTTTCGTTGAGACTGTATACTCATAATCAATTTTCCAGTCAAGTGTTCCCAAGGAGGCATCATTGGAACTGTGGGGAACTCTGGAATCGATGTTAAATCTACATCACACTTAGACACAAGTTCAGCGTATAATTCATTATTTGCTGAATATATGAAATGTCCTTGGTTCTACTTGGAAAATCTTTATTCCAATTTACAAAAATATCATCAGTAACTGAATTTTTCACTGGCAGGCTTCGAATCACATATTTGGCTACTTCTAGACAGCTTTGCTCCGATAAAGGTAAGATATTCGCCGCTTTGTAGCTCTTATATGTATTTGTGTGTACAGGAACTCCTAACCTAATTTAATAGCTTTACTGTCAATACTGTGTAACTTTTTTAAAAGATACTTTCGCGCTGAAAAGTAAACTTCTTGTCCATACTTTAACTTGGAGCGGACAAGAGCAAAGAAAGATGCAAAAGGGTTTTTTTTAGTATTTGACTCCAAGGTTGGCAATTAAAAATTTTAAGAAAATTTAGTCTAGTTCTAGCTTTAGATAACAATGTTCCTATGTTCATTTTCCAGCTTGGTTTTGGCGTGAAAAGGACTCCCAAAAACTTGACTGATTTCTGATCCTGCAACAAAGTGCCATCTATATTCAAAGATGGGAGTGCAAGCAGATTTTCTCAATTGTTAAGCAACATTAAACAGGTTTTTTCACCTGATAATTCAAGCCCATTTTCTCTTATATATGCCGATAAATTGTCCAGTCATATTGATATGACTTCTGCACATTATTAATTGACCTCTTCTTTGTATGTTTTCTTAAACTAGTATGCATCCATATTGCGATGTCATCAGCATACTGAACTAAATGGATATTTTTGGACAGCGCAGAAGGAAGATCATAAGGGAGAATTGAAAACAAAATTGGGGCAATAATTGATCCTTGGGGAATACCCATATAATGTACCTGAAGGAAGAATACATCTTACTAATTTCTTGTACATATATGTCTGTCCATTAAGAAACGTTTTATGTAAGAATACATGTTGTCTGAAATACCAATCTTTTTTAATTTGTAAAGCAACCTAGCATGCCAAACACTGTCGTAGGATTTTTTAAACATAAAAAATGTAGCCAACGTACTTTTTCTGTGGGAGAAAAAGTTTTTTTTTATTTGATTTGTAAGTTTTTACAAGATAGTCTGTAGTGCATCGACCCTTTCTAAAACCAGCCTGCTGGACTGGAAGCAAATAGTTCTGTGTACAATAGTACATCAGACGCTTAATACAATTTTTTCCCAGAAGCTCCTGACATGAGAAGACAAAGACTATAACTGCTTACAGAAGTATTTATCTTGCCTTCTTTCGAAACTGGTATGACATCCGAACTATTCCAAACTTTAGGGAGAGCGCCATTATTCCAACATTTTTGGAATAACGAGAGTAGTACATGTTTGCAGAAAGACGGCAGATGACTTAGCATCTGATAAGAAATGCCATCTAGACCAACTGCTGAGTTCTGAGATGAGACTGATGACAAAGCTTCTGACAATTCTGAGACCTGGATAGGAGAATTCAAAAAATGATCTGCAACTGGATCAGGATCCCAATAGTCATCTTTTTGTTTCTCTTTCAATCTATATATGCTCATTTTCTGCCTGTAGAGATGAAGGCAAACTATTCTGAGAAAAGAAATCAACAAAAGCCTCAGCTTTTTCATAAGAGGTAGGAAATTCCTTTTCTAGCTTAATAGGTAAAGTTGTTTTTTGTGACCATTTTTCATTTCTTTTACTTTTTTCCACACTTTAAACATGTCTTTCGATTCTGTTATTTCCTTCTTACAAAATTCATCCCAGTATGTCTTTTTTGCTTGAGCGATTATTTTATTACAGTTTTTTTAATTCTTGTTTCGAAGTCTGAACATTTTCTTCAGTCTTATTTCGGATCCACCTTTTAAAAGTCTTGCGTTTTGATTTTACAGTTAATCAGCATTCTTCAATCCACCACACGTTACCGA
>JADBJO010000541.1:400000-402500 GCA_016801955.1 Conus betulinus | reverse complement strand
AGGACTTAGAACACATCCTTGTCTAACTCCAACAGGAGTTTCAAACATTTCGGAGAGTTCTTGATTTGCTTGAATACAGGATAGCAAAGAATAATACATAGCTCTAAGTGACGCCAGAAATTTACCCTTCACGCCCTGTTGTTTAATACAATGCAAAAGTTTATCATGTCGAACAGAATCAAAAGCCTTTTTAAAGTCTACAAAAGCGACGTATAGTTTCCTACCTTTTTTACTCAAAACACTTCTGAACAGAGGCATATAAAGTAAATATCTGATCCACAGTCGAATAATTTTTTCCGGATCCTGCTTGACATTCTGAAATTACATTGTTGCTTTCTAACCAGGTATACAGTCGTGAATTTAGTATAGTAGTATAGCATTTAGATATAATACTCAGAAGAGAGATTCCTCTGTAATTATCGACATTTTCAGGGTCACCTTTTTTATATACTGGGATTATAAGAGCTTTAGACCATTCCCTGGGATAGATACCTTTGTCAAAAATTGTATTGAATAGTTTTGTCAGAAACAGCTGAACACTCTTACCACCTAGCTTCAGCATTTCGGCAGAAATTTCATCAATTCCACTAGCTTTGCCTGTTTTTAGTTTTTTCTATGGCTTTTTTAACTTCTTCTTCCGAAAGCGCAATATTTTAATCATGTTCTGATTCGTCGAAGACATCCGTTTCAATCTGGTGGTCCCTTTTCGCCTTCTTCATTGCTGTTTTGAAAAACGGTTTTGAAATGATTAAACCATTCATCAATACTAATGTCATTAATAATCTTTGTCTTTTTGCGCATCCCATGCTTCTAAGATGCCTCCAAAATTCCGACGAATTATTAATTTCCTTGGTTAATATTTCTAATTTGTGTTTTCTAAAATCTTGTTTTTTTTTTCATCCTTAATAAGTGTTTATACTTCTTCCTTGCATCGACATATATAACTCTGGCTTCTTCAACCTTAGTTTTCATTTCTTCTTTCTGAATTGAGGATTCTTTGCGTAATGCTCTGAAATAGTTCAATTTTCTCCTAGTTTTTTTTTTGACTTTGCGACATTCATCGTCGAACCATTCCGACCTTTTCTTCCTGTATGTACCGCTGCGTTTCAACATGCATTTGCTAGATTCTTTTAAGCATTGTACAAATGTTTCCAAGGAGCTGTCTCTACATCGTTGTCTAAATTATTTGCTGCTTTACGTAATTTGTTTTGTATATCTCCACTCTCCCATGATTTGACAAATTCATCTTCATAATCCTTATTCCAAGCAAATCTTTCCTTCTCTGTTGTTTGAGTTGGTTGCGTATCAGGAAAGCAATCATTATCTTTTTTACTTATTTCTATTTTCAGACTAACTGGCAGATGATCCGATTCAATTATATTCTCAACATCAAAAGACATGAAATGAATAGATGAAAATAAATCAATGGATGCAAGAAAATAATCAACTGTACTTTCCCCGGAAGCTCCTATATATGTACAGTTATCATCAAAATTGATTCACTCAATCCATTCAATATAATACAATCAAACATGTCACATAATTCAATGAGTTGGTCACCAAAATTATTTACATAACCGTCTTGTGATTTTCTTGGAAAGCTATTGTGAGCTGGGAATGTTGGATCGAAATCGTTTCTGTCATCAGAAAAAAAAAGAGTAATAATTTTTGTCTGCAGTTCTTGCATTCAGGTCCCCATTCAGCAACACGTAGAACTCATCATAAGTGTCATACAAGTCTGTTAAGCACTGTTCTAATAGTTCAACACCATAAGTACCCTGCTGGGTCTTCCAGAATGTTGAGTCATGTGGGGGGATATAAGAACAAATATACATTACATCTTTGTCCGTGCAAAATAAGTCTCTGCGAATCTTTAAAACTACAACGTTTTCCCTGGTCTGTCTGAATTCTTTCTATGAAATCAGCGTAACGTTTTCTAATCATAACTATGACTCCACCGGAGTATCTCCCTTGTTGAGAGAGTTTCTTTGCTTTTGACGTAAATATTATAAAATCTTTAAAAAGTATTGATTCGAAGTTAAATCCAATGAACGTTTCAGTAAGGCAGATAAAGTCGAACGAAATGATGAAATTAATGAAATCAGTGTTATCTAACTTTTGAAGAAGCCCGTTAACATTATAATTTAGAAATGAAACATTGCTTTTATCCCCACTTAAATTTTGTTCACAAATTGGGTTGGAGTGCCAGTCGTAGGATTAATTCCTGAACCTTTAAGTTTTTTACCCTCATTTGTCAAGGACTTATTTTCATGTATCGTGGCCCGGCCCGTTTCCTATTTATTATCTCCCGAAACTCTTTTCTCTCTGGACATAGACCTGGGGGGCTGGGGTTTGGCTGTCTCTTTTGGGTGGGTTTCCGGACTCAGCCTTTTTAAAAGAATCCACGATATTGCTTTGAGTGCTGTCTTTCAGTACTTTTGTTTTTGTTCTGATGACCAGTTTGGGGGTTGGATGCAGCTCTCCGTGGTCGTGGAGTACG
>JADBJO010000541.1:382500-385000 GCA_016801955.1 Conus betulinus | reverse complement strand
TTTCCCATCGCTGTTGGGAAAGCGATTCTCTGTCATGCAATTGAATGATCGTGGACAGAATTCTCGGAACCCCTCTGTTTCTACAGAGTGGTAGAAATCCACGCGATGTGATGATGGCCAGTGGGCTAACTGGACACAATGTATATTCCTGAACGCACACTGACAGGATACGAATAAGTTATACCCCTAACAGGAGAAAACAGTTCACAGAATTTGGAAACATAACGATGGAAGTGTTCAAAATTGCCCCAGAACACACTCAAGCGCGCGGGCGAGCGCGTGCGCGCGCACACACACGCATACACACACACGCACGCACGCACGCACGCACACACACACACACACACACACACACACACACACACACACACACACACACACACACACACAAGCAAATCTCAGCCCTGTTATGGCCCTTTGCGGTCGGCTGGTCTACAAGCAACATTACACACGACTAGGTCGAACTTACGACCGTCCGCTCCGCAGACAAATGCTCAAAGAATTTAACCACAGGCCCCTTCAAAAAAGAAAGAAGATGAAGTTTTCACCGACAGCACATAACGGAAGAAAATGGAAAACCACAGAAACTGACCTAAAACCAATGACTCGTAACAGGTTTGATACTAAACGGCGGCACTTCGTTTGTCTAGTCAGTTCTTACCTGTTGTTTCTTTTTTTTTAACCTTCTTGGTGACTTACAATGCTGTCAACACACTAGTTCTGTAGAGACCAACTGAGAAAGTTCCAAAGGTTTCTGTTCTGGGTCAGAAACAAAATGGTGACAGTTACATCTCTAAACCGTTTGAGTCTGTTCTGGTCTTGTGTAGTTAGTATTCAGCGGGGGTCCGAATGGCATTTTCGCTGCTTCTTATAACGTATTATCGTCCTGGAGATTCGGGATACTTTTCGAAAGGTGTCTGTCCTCTGTTCTCCAGGGAAGGTTATCCGTGTTGGTTACATCACCTTCTGTGCACATGGACGGAAAACAAACGGACTGTCACTGGTTTGTGCTGATGGAAGAGCACAAGTCATTCCTGGCGCATCCTTGGTCTCAGCTGTGATAGTGACAGTCACGAGAAAGTCATTTTGCTAAGGCTTTTTGTTTTTTGTTTGTCTGTTTGTCAAAGAATGAAAGTCCGATAGCCTTAATTGTCGTAGGGGCAGTAAACAGTTGTGTTAGAAGTTTATCCTGTTTAGAGCACGGCATCATGAAAGACGAAACTCATCTGTCTCCTTCCCCGCCTATACGTTCTCTGAACTGAGTCAAGTACCCATTCGCCGCTGGGTGGGCAGAGAGGTTTTTCATGAGATTGTGACCGCATGAGTGGTTTCGAACTCACGACAGTCAGCTTTACAGCCGAATGTTCTGACCGTCTGATTGCGGGTCCCTCTGTTCCGAGAAAGCAGTGTCATCTAGGCTATCGACATCGACTTGAAGGATATCATGTATTCAAGCAGAGGAAAACCTACTGTAGCCAAGACTCCTTTCAGGGTCGGTCCTGAGCTAGGTAGCCGATGTCTAGAGCTGCATACTGAGGAGTGATCTGTCCAGATGTGAATCATAGTCGTCAGCAATCTTGCTCGCGTATGGTTCCGCGCCTCTGTGTTTTAGCAGCTTTTGGGAGAAGTTTTCCCACAGTTCGAACACTGGACACACACTTTGATCAAAATGGTCAAGCGATTGATGTAGCGATTTTCATCAGCTGTCTCCAAGTAAATCGCTCTGTTGTCAGCTTTCACGCAAATGCGGGTGGTCCAAAGCGATATCCGACTGAATGGACCCCCGCCCGCACACATCTTCCTCTCACCCTCCCCCCCCCCCCTCCCCGCCCCCCTCCATTCGCCTCCTTCCTCGCAATCCTCCCATTTTCCCATCCCTCTCCTCTCTTTGTCTTTCTCTCTGATAAGGCAGCACTTCCATTGAGGTGGCAGGTCTGGTCTTTTTTCAGAGCGATTTGAAAGCTGTGTGTGCCTTTTTGAGAGACTTGAGTGCTCTTTGTCATTCCAGCCAGCTGTTTGCATGGGCAGCAGACTTGTCTCTTGTTCCGAACGGCGCGAACTTCTGCGATCTCTCAGTTTGAGCGCATCTCGAGTAGGAGGGGTGTGACATAGTGTAAAAGCGCGAGTATTAACGTCGAAAAAAAAAAAAACGAAAAAAAGGGTCCGGGGGTCCTGTTCTTCTCTCCCCCCCCCCCCCCCCCCCCCCCCGCCCGTGTGTGTGTGTGTGTGTGTGTGTGTGTGTGTGTGTGTGTGTGTGTGTGTGTGTGTTCATGTGCGTGCGTGCGTGCGTCCATGCGTGCGCACGCGTGCGTGCATGTTTTGAAATGTGTGCATAAAAGAGTGAATGTGACCAATAAGTTGTATTCCATCAGTTCAGTTTTACCGAAGAGATGCCACTGCGTGTAGACAAGTCCATACATACTACACCATACACGCTTAAGTTTTGAGACCACACTGCGCCATGATTTAAAACTGATGGAGATATGAATCAATGAGTAGG
>JADBJO010000541.1:377500-380000 GCA_016801955.1 Conus betulinus | reverse complement strand
CTCCTGTGTTTGTATGTTTTGCCTATTTTTCTCAAAACATACCCCACCTCATCCACTGAGCATCTTGCTGTATCTGTCTCCGAGTATCTGTTTGTCTGTCTGTCTGACTCTTTCTCTGTATCTCTGTCTCTCTGTCAGTCAGTCGTTCGGTCTGTCTAACTGTCGCTCGTTCTGTCTGTCTGTCTGTCTGTCTGTCTGTCTGTCTGTCTCTCTCTCTCTCTCTCTCTCTCTCTCTGAACTTACTCTCTCTGGTGAAATACCATCGGACAGTAGTACATATGTGTGTGTATGTGCGCGCGCGTACGTGTGCGCTCGTGTGTGTGTGTGTGTGTGTTTGTGTGTGTGTGTGTGTGTGTGTGTGTGTGTGTGTGTGTGTGTGCGTGCTAACATAGTACGAAAATAAGAGTCGACATTTGTGAGCAGCAACAGAAAATATAACAATTACACACATACACGTACACGCGCGCGCACGCACACACACATGCATGCACACACACACAGATCACACACACACACACACACACACACACACACACACACACACACACACACACACACACACACACACACACCTATGTACACGCACGCATGTGTGAACGAAACTAATCCACTTTAATTTATTTCTGTTTTCTCTCTCTCTCTCTCTCTCTCTCTCTCTCTCTCTCTCTCTCTCTCTCTCTCTCTCTCTCTCTCTCTCTCTCTCTCTCTTGTCACACAACAAGGAGAACAATCTGAGCGGAAGACGTGGAGCACATCACAACCTCATCCTTACTTACTTCCCATCCTTCCTCAACCCCAACACAAACCACCTCCAACAAAAAAGAACATCGGTTCATGAATAACTCAGACCTCTTCCCCTTCCACCCCTGACTTTTGACGGTCATGACCTCAATTTTCAGGAAACGGACCCCATTTCCCTTGTGAACAACTCGCTCAGTTGCTACATAGAGACCCTGACCGCATTCCTGTGACCGTGACCTTGACCCTTTCCCTTTATTCCTTCGGTGACCTTGACCTGTTCCACCCCATGATCTTGACCAGATATTCCTTTGTTCCAACCCCTCCTTCCATTCCCGTGACCATGACCTGACCCGCTCTTCATTCCTTTGGTGACCACCCGATACCCCCTTAATTTTCTTCCATTGGTGACCTTGACCTTGACCCTTGATACGATACCCGTTGACATATTTCTTCCATTCCTCTGACCATGACCTTGACCCAGTCTTTCGTTCATTGGTGACCTTGACCTGATACCTATTAACACATTTATTCCTGTTTTTTTTTTTTTTTTTTTTTTTTTGTTATTTCGTTTCTCTACTAGGCGGCTCTGCGATGAAGACGACGAGCTGAGCGAGGTGGAGCCAGATGCCGTGCCCTCGGAGGTCAGGGGACTGGCTGGCCTTGACCTTCACCCGGTCCATGTCCAACATCAAGCGGCGTGGGGGGGGGAGAAGCCTCGCTTCCGCACCGTGGCTCACGCCATTCGGGCCGGCATCATGGTGGACCGGTAGGTGGCGTGTTTTGACAATGAAACTTAGAGCGTGACAGGAGGGGGAGGTGTGTGTGGGGGAGAGGGGAAGGAAGAGCAAGGGGGGGGGGGGGGGGGGGTAAGTCGGGGAAGGGATGGTAGAGGGAAAGAAGGGATTTTTGTCTGTGTTTTTAGTCAGGTAAGAATAAAGGAAAAAGAAAAGAAAAGAAAAAGCTGCTAAGGTAGATTAATTTGTCAAGCATGGTGCGCCTAAGTAAAATAGTACTGTTTTTATTTTCTGCTCTTTGTGACCTGTTGTTGTTGTTGCTGTTGTTGCTGTTTTCTTCTTTGTCTTCTTTTTTCTTTGATGGGGAGGGGACAGGGTATTCCTCTTTGAAACGTTTTTTTTTTTTTGTGTTTTTTTTTCAAAACGTTGTTTTTTTTTCTACTTTGTGGCCCATTTACACTCGTTCATCAAATGAAATCCTCCTGTATTGCCCAAAAAAGGGCAAAGGTGAATACGTCGAAGAGGGGGTGGGGGGAGGGGGGGGGGGGGGGGGGGCTTCTCTCTTCTGTCTCTTGTAATCATACTGTTCAAAGCAAGAAGAGATAATTTTTCACAGAGTTGATGTCTCCGTACTGAATTCAAGTTAGGCTCAGTGTCAAGATACTTGCTGAATATTTGATTCGTCGTGGTGCGGAAATGAACTATTAAGTTTAAATCTGGAAGCCAATCAGAGGGTTACACATTACAGCCTAATTGTTGATGATTTTTTTTCTTCAGAAACACGAATTATTTCAACGAGAACAACATTCGTGTTTGTTCGTTTTTTTTTTCCTTTGTTTTTTTTTGTTTTTTTTTTTTTTTTTTTGATGTGCAACAGTGAAGTGCTGGGGGTAGTGAAGGGAGGTGGGGGTAGGGGATGGGGGGGGGGGGGGGGGGGATAGGGGGGGGGGGGATCGAAGCTGAGAATAAAGAAAGTAAATATGGGAATTGATGATGACGATGGTGATTTTCATTCATTCGTTCAT
>JADBJO010000541.1:360000-367500 GCA_016801955.1 Conus betulinus | reverse complement strand
CAACATCGCCATGAACCTCAGTAAAGAGGAGTTCAGGTATCGCTATTTGTTTTGTCTTCATGGGCGGCGTTAGGTTCAGCACTTGCGTCTTCAGAAATATGCCTCTCTCTCTCTCTCTCTCTCTCTCTCTCTCTCTCTCTCTCTCTCTCTCTCTCTCTCTCTCTCTCTCTCTCTCTCTCTCTCTCTCTCTCTCTCTCTCTCTCTCTCTCTCTCTCTCTCTCTCTCTCTTCTCTTTTCTCTCTCTCTCTTTTTCTCTCTCTCTCTCTCTCTCTCTCTCTCTCTCTCTCTCTCTCTCTCTCTCTCTCTCTCTCTCTCTCTCTCTCTCTGTATTTCTGTTAATTATTCCCTTTCCCTGTCTTCCCACCAAAGAGGATTTAGAATTCGAGTTCCGATTCCGATTTCCAGTGATTACAAGCTATAGCCTTGTTCTTGACCATTATTGTTCGTTTATTTCGTATCCATGAATCCACATATGGGCAGTTATTTCCACTTTGTTCTGACACCTTCGTGCGTGTACGCGCGCGCGCGCGCGCGCGTGTGTGTGTGTGTGTGCGTGCGTGCGTGTGTGTGTGTGTGTGTGTGTGTGTGTGTGTGTGTGTGTGTGTGTGTGTGTGTGTGTGTACGTGCGAGTGCGCGCGCGCATGTGCATTGGCGTGTGTGGACGAGGGATGGGTGTCGGCGTGAAAAAAGAGAAAGAGGAGAGAGAACTGTTTCGAGTGTTCCCTGGTGTTTTGCTTTCCCAACGTGTGTGTGTTACGGGCTCCGATCTTACCCTCTTTAGTGTTGTGTTTACGTGTAACCTCCAAGCCGTTTCGGAATTCGGTATCCTGTTCTATTCCCTCGTTTTTTCTTAATTCTTACGTCGTAATTTACTCGTTCTCCTAACATCACAAGTATGAAGATATTCCTTCCGGATTCCTCTTATCTTTTCTTTCATTCCTTTTTCTTTCTTTTTTTTTTCTTCCCCAATCTCTCCATTCCTTTACTCTCTCACTACCTCCATATCTTTCATCATTCCCTCTCTCCTTCCTCTCCTTCTCCTTCCCGTCTTTCCGTCCCTCCCTTCTTTCTGACGTCCGTATTTTCTTCGTCCATTTCTTTTTGTCCCCTTCTTTTTTTACTTTCTTCTTTTGATTCTTTCCTTGCTCTCTTTCTCAATATTTTTTTCTCCCTACATTACTTTCCCAACATTTTCTTTCTGTTCCTTTCTTTCCGTAAGTTATCCCTTCTTTTGACCATTCGTCTCATTTCCATTTCTTACGTTTCTTTTTCATCTCGTCCTCCGCTTTTTCCTTTCTTCCCTTTCCTTCCTTCCTTCCTTCCTTCCTTCCTTCCTTCCTTCCTTCCCCCTTTTCTCCCTTTCTTTCTTCCTTTTCTCTCTCCTACCCTCTCTCCTTCCTTTCTTCCTTCCTTCCTTCCTTCCTTTCTCCAGCCCACCCATCCTAGCTTCCTCCAGTGCCCCTTTTTCCTGGCGTTACGAGGTGAGACGAGGTCTTGTGTTTGACTTGCCCCAGGGAGTTCCGCACGCTGGTGATCGACATGGTCTTGGCCACAGACATGTCCTTCCACTTCCAGCAGATCAAGAACATGAAGCACCTCCTCAGCGTCCCGGAAAGGTGAGTGTCTCACTGGGAGACAGGATGGCCTCTGGCCCAACACGTAGGCGATGGCGTATGTATCCAAGCGCAGACTGTGCGTGCATAATGCACAAACACGCTGCACAAGCAAGCATGAAAGACAGCGCGTGCACGGCCATATGCGCGTGCGCAGCACATACCGCAAGCGTCTGTACATATAGACAGACAGACAGACAGACACAAACGCACACGGGGCGGCAGAGAGAGAGAGAGAGAGAGAGAGAGAGAGAGTCACAAGGATTGGCTAACAGAAAGAGAGACAGACGGACAGACGGATTTTATAAGCAAAATGGAGCTCAAATTCCAAGGGCTATAATTCAGCTTGTGCTGGCCGCGAAAAGAAAAGAAAAAAAAGAACAAGGGAAATAACCAAGGAACAACACACACACACACACACACACACACACACACACACAGAGTAGCCATTCAAACTGCATGTTCACTTTGTGATCTATTCTAAACTAGCTATTATGTTAAGAATATAAAACAAAATAAACATTAACATTGAAAATACGGACGTGAGACCATTCGACTAAGAATTTGAATCTGACAGGACTTGACCTCTGTCTCATTCAGAGAGAAAAGGGGAATGGAAGGGAGGGAAGGGGGGGGGGGGGGGATGAGAAGAAACAGAAGAAGAGGAAGAAAAAGTGAAGGGGAGAGTATCCAGGCTTCCGCCCAGTTAATGTTGAAAAAAATCGGCAACAAAAACATAATAATGATAATAAACACACACACACACACACACACACACACACACACACACACACACACACACACACACACACGCACGCACGCTTTAACGCGGGCATGCACGCATGCATGCATATACACACACACACGCACACACACACACATACACACACACACGCACCATGCACCATTGTTCTGGTTGCTATGTCAGGTTTTTGCCGCTCGCTTTGCATGAAATGTGAAGCCAGACAACTGCTCTGAATGTGTACGTGTGTGCGCGCGCGGGCGCGCGCATGTATGTGTGCATATATGTATGTGTGTGTATACGCGTGCGCGCGTGTGCGTGCGTGTGCGTGCGTGTGTGTGTGTGTGTGTGTGTGTGTGTGTGTGTGTGTGTGTGTGTGTGTGTGTGTGTAGTAGTACTTTTCTTTAACGTCTTTTCACTAATGTGATATTAGACGGAGAGAGAGAGAGAGAGAGAGAGAGAGAGAGAGAGAGAGAGAGAGTCTCTTATGTAGGCCTATGCATGCATGCTGGAATGCGTGTTCAAATGTTGTGTGCATAATATAAGACAACATTAATAATTCAGCATTTTCACATTAGAGTAACTGTCTAACTGGACTACAAATTAAAGAAAAGATAACTTTAAAAGCAAACTCTAAGTTAAGGAAAATATCCGAAAGAGACATGCCTGATAATGACGGTAAGTATGCTTGAAGGGGCAAACAACCCAAACAAGACATGAATGCTAGTTAATCTTTTCTCGCCACAAATGCATTTTGCGTTATTACTGTACTTGGTTTTTAAAGCATCAAGTTTTATTCTATAGTATACAGAAATAAAATTTCTGTATTGATGCAAATTACTTGTTTTAATATTAGGGTTATTAATAAAGCTTTCAAGACATAACAGCAGAGTGTTATTTGCATTAATAGCTAGACCTTGTTGATTGTTTTGTTTCCTGAATCGATTATAAATTGTTTTTTTTAACATGTTATATCCCTCTTGTAAAGTAAGATGCAAATATAAAGCGTCACTGAGTTTTCATTCCTAGCACCTCTTTTTGCATTTCTGTCAACAAGTGTGTGTGTGTGTGTGTGTGTGTGTGTGTGTGTGTGTGTGTGTGTGTGTGTGTACGCATGATTGTGCGCTGACGCGCGCATGCGTTCATGTATGTGTCTGTCTGTGTGCTTGTGAGTATCTTTATGTTTTGCCAGTAGTCTTATCAAATGTGTCCGTCTTTACGCGCTGGTTTCTTGCGGGAAAGTCTCACTGGCCAAATGATAGCAGCTGTGCTGGTCTACACCCACTAACCACGCTCTGCTAGTCCAGGATAGGCTTTCCAAATCAAGTAACGACACACTCTGTCACTGTTCAAGATGGACTGTCCGTATCAGACAGGGCACATGCCCTCTCTGTTTATTTTAGATTACGTGTACCAGATCATCATAACTTCCAACCATTAGTAATTTGTAGTAGTTCTACTAAGTTTATCTCAGTACGAAATTGCTACTTTCTTTCAGTATTTACTAATTCTGGAAATAGCAAGAATAAAGGGAGAAAACGATAAAAATCAATAAACAGTGTTGGTTTTGCTGCAGACCCAGGTGTTTTTAACATGAATTCAGTATACTCTGTACACGTTTACAGGTCTGCTTCCCTTCATTGAAACGATACTACGTCAGTTGACGACTTTCACCCCAAAGCCATGATCTCAAAAAGGGAGGTAATTTCCCTTGGGAGGCAGTCTCCCTTACCCTTCCCCAGCTCCCCTCTTCAGGGTTAGTAATTGTGGTTTTCAAAGCTTAGCAGCTGTGGATCATAGCATGCACTCTTTATGTTTAGAATCGGCCTGTGAAACGCGTTCGCCGTGTTTAGGTCAGACTGCCGGCATCACGCTGACACACGCTCACTCTGTATAGAAACAGGGTATCCGTGTAGAACTGACACGCTGTTCCTGTTCAGAACAGGCTACCTACGTCAGACTGTGACACATGCTCCTCTAGTTTAGGCCAGACTCTTTGTATAGGACTATGACGCACGCTGTTCTAGCTTAGAGCAGGCTACCCACATCAGTCACACGTTCGCCCAGTTTTAGGACTGACTAACCACATGAGACTATGGCACACCACTTTTAGGACAGACTAGCTACCTAAGACCATGACATACGCTCTTCGTGTTCAGAACAGGGTGCCTACATCAGAACAGGCTGCCTACATCAGAACAGGCTGCCTATATCACGCTTTGACACACGATTTTTCTGTGTATGACAGGCTACCATACAAAACAGTGACACGCACTCGCTCAGCTCAGGAGAGCTATCCATATAAGACTTGACACACGTTGTTCCAGATTAGGACAGGCTGCCTCCACAAGACTGTGACAAAAAAAAAACCCTTACCCAGTTTAGGACAGGGTACCCCACATCAGCGTTGACACACACCGTACCAGTGTAGAACACGTGACCTACAAAAGGCCAAACCAGACGTTGTTGCTCGTGTATAGTCGAACAGTTTTAAGACCAGAAAAGGTAGAAATTAGAGTGTTTGCGGATAAAAAAAAATGATTTGGACCAGAAAATGAGTGGAGTTGCTGACGTGTGGTTTTGTTCAGCATCGAGAAGTCCAAGGCTTTGTCCTTAGTGCTGCACTGCGCGGACATCAGTCACCCGTCCAAAGACTGGGAGCTGCACTCCAGGTGGACCTCCTTGCTCCTGGAGGAGTTCTTCAGACAGGTCAGCTGGCGTTCTCTCTCTCTGTGTCTGTTTGTCTCTCTTTCTCTTTGTCTGTTTCAGTATTCATCTGTCTGTGGGTTTTTTTTTTCATTGATCTGTGTTTCTTCTACCTGCGTGTCTCTTTGCATGTCTGTCTTTGTTTGTATTCCTTTCCTCTTGCGTGTTGCGTGGACGCGTGTGTACGAGAGAGAGAGGGAAGGCATGTGGAGTGTGTGTGTGTGTGTGTGTGTGTGTGTGTGTGTGTGTGTGTGTGTGTGTGTGTGAATGTATGTATGTGTGCGTGCGTGCGTGTGTGTGTGTGTGTGTGTGTGTGTGTGTGTGTGTGTGTGTGTCCAGAAAGCCGGACAAGGATAAAGGATTATAGCCACGAAGACGTGATTGTGCTAATGACTAAAGCAAAACGGGCAGTGGCTATAAGAAAGTTTAGGTAAATGTCAACATTTCTTTCTATTGACCAGTCATTTTTGTGCCTTTGTTTGTTTGCTTGCTTTCATTTCAGCATATATCATTATTTGCAGTGTCTGCCGATTTATTCGTTAATTGACAATGATTGTAATGTGATCGTTAGTTGGTCGGTTCGTTGGACGGTTGACTAGTCTGCATTTCTGTGCAATCTTTGGGAGAGAGGTGTTGTTTTATGAATGTAGGTCTCGTAGCTGCTGGTATATGATGACTTGTGCTGTGGTCCTTCTTGTTTGGGTTGACTTCTTTGACTTCTGGTCCTATGGTCTACTGGTATGAGATGAGCTCCTGTTCTATGGTTCTCTTAATATAGATTACTTCTTGTCCCATCGCTCTGTTAGTGTAGGACGACTTCTGTTCACTCCTATGGGTCTGTTGATAACGGGATGACTTCTGATTGTCTGAATCTACTTGTATGAGATGCCTTCTTGTTTGACAGTTCTGCTGGAATGGAATGCCTTCTTGTTCTATTGTTCTACTGGTGTGGAGTGCCTGTTTGTTCTCTTGTTTCTACTGGTACGGGATAAAGTCTTTTACTGTAATTGTTCTGATGTGGGATGCCTTCTTGATCCGCGGGTTTTCTTGTTTGGTACGACTTCTGGTCCTACGATTCTGTTGGCATAGGATGCCCTCTTGGTTTTCAAGAGCTACCGGTGTCGAAAGCCTTCCAGCTCTACAGTTCTGTTGGTATGGAATGCCTTTTTGTTTTAGGGTTCTGCTGGTGCTGAATGACTTCTTGTTGTGTTGTTTCAGGGTGACAGGGAGCAGGAGTTAGGATTACCCTTCTCCCCCCTGTGTGACCGAAAGAACACGCTTGTTGCCGAATCACAGATAGGTGAGTAACTTGGGGCCAGGGACCAAGAGAGGAATGTGGTTTAGTATCTTTTTATTTTCACTGAAAGTCATTAGAAACATGTCTCTTTTCGTGTTTTTTGTTTGTTCTTGGAATGTTCTGACGTGTAATAATTACAATATGGTAGTCAGTCCTTTGGGTAGGTTCACTGTGTACTTTATAAGAACACACACACACACACACACACACACACACACACACACACACACACACACACACACACACACGTGCGTGCGTGTGTGTGTGTGTGTGTGTGTGTGTGTGTGTGTGCGCGCGCGCGGGGCGCGCGCGCGCGCGAACTCGAATCATTATATAAAAAAAACTTAATGCGTTTCTTAAAACAGTATTTCCAGACGTACATTTTCAGCCCTATATGTTAACAACGGACGAAATGTTGAACAGCAGAATGTTGATGTCATACTATGAATGTAATGAACTCTTCGCAGATAAAGAAAAACGGTTCAAAGGGAGTGAATTTTGACGTGTGCAGGGAATGGTATCTGCGCATATGGGATTGTGTCCCTTTTTCCGAGTCCTTATATTCAGTCCATGTATTGTGTTATTTGTGTCCCACGTCTGCATTTTGTAATGGGTTAAGGCCTTTATACTTTTTTCCATCTGGAATCTTTATTTCCTTGAACAAGACAATGGCTTAAAGTATCCTTAAAGCAAAATGAACTACTAGACACGTGGTATTTTCATAGTTTGTTAAGGTTAGTGAAAATTCCTCTTGTGTTTTCCTTTACTTTTTTCCTTGTTATGTTATTTGTCTTTTTTCTTTTTTCTGATGTCAGATCCTTATTGTGTTCCCATAATTCTTATATAGTTTTATCTTCATAGTTATTCCAAGATCCTTCTCAAACCAAATGAGAAAAAAAAGGATATGTGCTTGCTTATATGTAACACTTCAAAATCAATATGATAACGTCTCTCTCTCTCTCTCTCTCTCTCTCTCTCTCTCTCTCTCTCTCTCTCTCTCTCAGTTCCTTAACAGTAATTATGAAATTTGTTCTGATTTATGTTAGTTCCTCTCTCTCTCTCTCTCTCTCTCTCTCTCTCTCTCTCTCTCTCTTGCGTTCAGTTCCTTAACGGTAATTAGAAAATTTGTTCTGATTTATGTT
>JADBJO010000541.1:350000-355000 GCA_016801955.1 Conus betulinus | reverse complement strand
CCAAAGACAGCAAGAGAGGCGGTGACGGGGTCTCCTCCTCCTCCAAGTCTCCTCCTCCCCCCCCTCCTCCTCCCTCCTCCTCCTCCTCCTCCTCCTCAGCCTCTGCCAGTGGCAAAAACCCAGCTAGCGCTTCGTCCACTATCAGTATTAAACGGGTGGTGCAAGGTAAGCAGTGAGAGAGTTGCCCCTTCCCCGACCCCCACCCTGCTACCCCTGTGGGTTTCTTCTTCCCGCCATCTCCTGTCGCCTGACTGACCTGACACGGTCCTTGGCACTCACGGCCCTTTCCTGTTTTGTCCCTGTCGTCAGCGCTTTGGTGGTCTTTGTCACACTCCGTCTGCACCTCCTTCCTGTCTCCACTTCCGCCACCTTCACTTCCTGTCTGCCGTTCGACCGCCTCGACTTTTTTTCCTTCCTTCCTTCTTCCTGTGTTGAGACGCCTCCGATGGACGGGTGGTGATCGCCGCCGTGGTGTTGTTTTTTTCTATTTCTTCTTCGTCTTTTTTTGCCCGCGTCTCTGTCTTTCTGTCTGTGTTTCGTAGTGCGTGCTGGCTGGAGATGTGTTCTTTGACGCTTGATGTACTCTCCGAAAAAAAAAAGAGCAACAAGAAGAAGAAACCCAACTATGCTGGCTCCTCGTGGTGTGAGAAAACATTGTGCTGTGCCTTTTGGTGATTGTTTTCTCTCTCTTCGTGATGCACGTGCACAGTGCTGGTTGAACCTCTGTGAACATTTTCCTCGACTGTCTGGTAGCAAAATCGTGTGCTGTCAAGCGTGTTGATGAATCAAATGTGGATCCTGCACTTTTCGGGGTGTTAACTGACGATGATGATGACGGTGATGATGAGGATAAAAAGATTGGTGAACAGCTTTGTCAAGAATGTCGTTAACCAGATAAAAGACTGTGTCCAATCCAAGCAAGCGAGAAACGGAGCGAATTTCAGGGAGATACATCAAAGGTCGATGCCCCCCCCCCCCCCCCCCCCCCCCCCCCCTCCACCAAACGCCCCTTGCCCCCATGCCTCCATCCCTAAGAGTGCTTTCGTGCTTCCTCCTGTCAAGAAGACTAATAACGGGAGACAACCCATCTATTAGAATTAAGCTGCCCTGGAGTTTACCTTGTTTTTGTTTGAAACAAGTAATGGTTGCTGATTTCTAGGATGACATTGAACTGTGGTGAACGGAACGTGCTGTTCGGACGGGGGCAAAAAAAGACAAGTCAGGTTTTTGAAGAGTAATGTGATACATCACCTTGGCTACCTTGCATTTTTGTTAATGCCGTTTTTTTTTTTTTTTTAATTATTATCATCATTATTATTCTGTTAGTTATTTTACTTCATTTTTTTTTATTGAGGAAGTAGAGGGTGATTACGCATCTGTGCTGCGTCTCATACTGCCTCTGAGGGATTTTGTTCCCTGCGTTTGGACAATAACGCTTTCTGACTTAGCGCTTGATCGTTTCTGACCCAGTTTATTTGGACTTTTTAATGAAAAAAAAAACTATTGAAAAGAAATAAACCCGGTCAAGTGATGATCTCTGCCACTCTGTTTTGCCTGCGTCTTGTCTGTCCCGCTCCTCCTCTCTCTCTCTCTCTCTCTCTCTCTCTCTCTCTCTCTCTCTCTCTCTCTCTTCGTTTTAACTCCCTCCCCTTCCTAAACCATCTTTACCCGCGACTCCCCCTCCTCCCTCCTCCCCCGGCCCATCCACCTTTCACCTCGTATCAACTTGAGAGCCTTGGATTGAAACACTTGGACCGCATGCAGGGGGCGACTCAAAAGGAAAGAGAAGGAAGGAAAGAAGGGTCCGTTGAACGACTGCGTGGCATAGCATCTGTCTCCTCATCACTTGAACGGTTTGGCCCGAGCCTGTCCAAGCATCGTATGCCCTCAGTCTCTGACAACTTCTTACACTACTACTTGTTATTTGTGGCAGGCAGGCTGCTGGTGGAACTAACAATCAACGTGTTGGCTGACCTGGCCAGTTTTTTCCCCTTTATTTTTTTTTATTTATTATTATTATTATCATTATTATTTTGGTCTTTGTTTTGTTGCTGACGGATAACCATTTGTGTGCGTGCGTTTGTGTGCGTGCGTTTGTGTGTGTGTGTGTGTGTGTGTGTGTGTGTGTGTGTGTGTGTGTGTGTGTAACCGCACTGATGGACTATGCAGTGGCTGAATCTGTTTCCACAAGGGAAACAAAACTGACGGCAGGGGACATAACTATCGTTCAGCTCTGTGATTGTTTCAATATGTGCTATTGTTATTGCGGTCATTTCGTTTTTCTTTCTGTCTTTGCCCTTCGCAATTATTGAAGACCTGGGGTGATTTTTCTTTGTCTTCTTTTTTCTTTTTTTCTTTGTTTGAGTCGCGTTTTATTACCTGTCGTGGGATTGGGGTGGGTTTTTTTTTTTTGTTTGTTTGTTTTTTTTTGATAGACTGTTCGCGGTGATAATGATGACACTTATGTTTATTGTGATGAAGTTGATGCAGGAGAGTTCAGGCGAGGTCGATTCCGTTTTGTGAGACCTGTTGTTTTATTCTTTTTCTTCTTATCATTATTAACATCTTCATTATTATTGCTTTTATCATTGTTTTCTTTTCCCATATATTTTTGTTATTGCTATTATTATTATTATTATTAGCGTTGTTGTTGTTCAATCAATCTCCTCGCTGGTGATTACAATGGGTCTGGTTGACTAGTTAGGCTATGTGGCATGTGGATTGAGGCCTAGCGCTAGATTGAAATACACAGCTCCTCAATCCCTATCCCTTTACGCCCCCCCCCCCCCCCCCCCCCCCCCCCCCCCCATCCCAATCCCCTCAACTCCCTTTTCCTCCTCCTTACACCCCTCGCCATACTTTTCCCTCTCCGTGATTCCAACCCACGTCTCATTTTTTGTGTGTTTAAATAACTTTTTAAATTTCTTTTTTTTTTATGTATTTATTTATCTATTCACTTATTTATTTAGGCGTTTACTTCCATTATAGTTTTTAAAGTTTTTTCCAAGTGAAGTTTGCAGAAGAGTGTTAGTTTCTTCCCGTTCGAGACACAGACTCTAACTGTCAGAATTGAAGGACACACAAGGGTTGTGAACTTGCATAGATCACGTGCGGCACTGCTTCCTGAGACAGAAACGGGATGAATCTGCACAACCTTTCTCATTCTGGCCACCACAGAAAACGGAACGACCTGACAAGCATGGCACTCTTTCGAGTCAAAAGTCAAAGAATGAACTCTCGAAATTAATCAGTGGGACTACCTCACTTTAGCATGCAAGCATTTGTATGTTACATTTGTTGTTTTGCTTGGAAACAAAACAAAAATGCCAAGCAAACGATTATCGGATGGAAAGTAAAGCAAAAAAAAAAAAAAAAAAAAAACTATAAAAGGACGGAAAGAAATGAAGAGAACTTTATTCGCTTTTCTTATTTTAGTCCTTCATCGTCACAAAAGTCCTCTCTGTTTGATATTCGGGCAGAACGCGTTGCCATAGAACTCTGCCACCTATTTGTGCTCTCTCTCTCTCTCTCTCTCTCTCTCTCTCTCTCTCTCTCTCTCTCTCTCTCTCTCTCTCTCTCAATTAATCAAAGTGGATTTTTTTTCCTGTCTCATCTTCCGCACCACCTCAGTGGCATTGCACCCATGCCGTTCATCCCAGCCGCCCCCTCCCTCTCCTCTCACCCACCCCTACTCCCCCTCTCCACCCGTCCACAGTCGCACCCCTGGCCCGACCCCGCCACCGCCCACCACCGGCAATCCAGAGGGAGCAGTCAATCAATGCCCAGCTGTTGTGAGGCAACCCACTAGACGAGACACTGGACCACTGCCGAGACAACTTCGCTGGCGTTCAGCGGTGCCTGTTCTGATCCAGCATACGCTGGGTACTATTCACTAGGTCCCTTACTGACGACAAGGATTGCGTTAGTCGCTGTACACGGGCTCTCTCGATTTTAAGGTTTGATCCAAAAGATTGGCACTCTAACCCCCACGTTAAGTATAGTGGAGAGTGGCGACAGAAAAACCCAAACGAACCCCATACAAAGAGTCCACCACGAGCGCCAGACTTCAAACTGTGGATCCCAGTCTGTCACGATCCCCTGGACGTGTGTTTTCACCACTGAGCCTGCCTCTCCAGGCAAAAAGCGACAGAGTCAGTGACATTGCCCACGGTTAGAGTACGTTCTCAACTCTAGATTTCTGTCCTACCTCCCGCATAGGCCTTTTTTCGCTTTTTGTATGTTTGTTTGTTTGTTTTTTTGCTGGTTGGTTGGTTGGTTGGTTTCCGGTTTGTTTCGTCAGAACAGAAAAGATTACAGTTGAATCCGCTGTCGTCGTCGTCTTGAAGTCAGGAGTCGGGAGGACTCTGAACATCTGCGTCAGGTTTGGAGATATATAGGGCTGCCAGAATCGAGCGTGCCATTTACTCTGTCTGGATGTCTGTCTGTGAGGGTGTCTTGTCTGTCTGTGTCTGTTTGTCTGTCGGTTTATCTGTCTGTCTGTTTGTCCACCTCCCTTTCTCTCTCTCTGTCTTTAAATGTCAGAGATGCGTGCGCACGCGCGCGCGCGCACACACACACACACACACACACACACACACACACACACACACACACACACACACACACACACACACACACAGAGGTGTGTTTCGGTGGTGAGAGTGTTGTGCGTATGCATGTGTATGGCGTGCGCGCGCGTGTGACTGTGCATATATAATGTAGGCAAGCGCGGGCGCGCGTTTGTATGTTTGTGAGTGTGTGATGGAGGGAGGAGAGAAGAGAGAGAGCAGAGAGAGAGAGGGAGGGAGGGAGGAGGAGTATGGCGTTGAGGAGAGGCGGTGTGAAAAGTGGCAGATGCACGAGCATCTGCCTGTTAGTATGTACATATGCGCGAGTGTTTATGTGTGTGTGAGTGTGTGTGCAAGCTGTGTGACTGATCGTGCGTAAGTAAGTGTATGTATGTATGTATGCGTATTAATTGTGTGTGCGCGGGCAAATAT
>JADBJO010000541.1:335000-345000 GCA_016801955.1 Conus betulinus | reverse complement strand
TCATTATTATTAGTAGTGTGGTAGTATTATCATCATCATTATAACTGTTGTTAATTTCATTATCATTATTATTATTTTATCATTATTACCATCATTCTTGTTGATTTTTACATTATACCGTTCAGTTTCTTCTTTAACTTATCGTCAGGATCATTATAATTAACATGATTATCGCCCTTGCAGTTATTATGGTATTAGTTAGTATTTTTGTTATTATCATTTTGATTTTTTCAAGATCATGGGGATGATAATGATGATGATTATTTCTGTACACAATATGACAAAACATATAATGATAATAACACCAGTGAGCTAGAAGGATTGTACTCCTTTGGCTGACGTCAGGATTAGTATTGCTTGTTCACTGTTTTTTTTTTTATGTAATTGTATTTCACTGGGCGTCTATCGGAGATCTCTCTCTCTCTCTCTCTCTCTCTCTCTCTCTCTCTCTCTCTCTCTGACTTTGCTTCTATACGTGTATCATACGTTTTATTTTAGTGTGGTTGTGAATGTTGCCTGATTCTAACCGATTGTTCGTTTGTTTCAAATATACTACCTTTAACTATTGATTTTCTCATACATTTTCGAGTACCAGAAGAAATTTTCTATAGTTTCAACGATTTGTATCTTTAAAAAGTTGTGTGCGTTTTAAAACAAATAATCCTTTCGCTTTTAATCATCTTTTCACTTTTTATTTTCAAATGTTGTATAAATCAAAATAAGAAAAACCATTATGCACATGTCAGGAGTACATAAGCATTGTTTCTGTACAGATTTAAAAGAAATAAATTTCATTTTGAAAGAGCTGTGTGTGTGCGCGCGCGTATATGCAAATACATCTCTGTGTGTGTGTGTGTGTGTGTGTGTGTGTGTGTGTGTGGTGTGGTGTGTGTGTGTGTGTGTGTGTGTGCCCGTGGCGATATGGGTGGGTAGGTGGGTAGTTGGGCTCGCGCTTCTCGCGCATATAATATATATGTGTGTGTTACCCATGCGCTTGGGCGAGCATTTATGTTTGTGTATGTGAATGCGCTTACATGTGTTTGTATATGTATGCCCACAAGTATATACGTGTGCGTGAGAGAGAGAGAGAGAGAGAGAGAGAGAGAGAGAGAGAGAGAGAGAGAGAGAGAGAGAGAGAGAGAGAGAGAGAGAGAGAGCAGAAAACAAAGATAAGCGTCCTGGCTGTGAATAGGATTTGTAGACAAAAACACCGTCGTGGCAACACATCAGCCCGTGTTAGGTAAGAAGCAACATCTAGGGTGTGTGTGACATGGTCCTCCCATGACTTTGGGCTGCTTCGGTCCTGAGACAGACCTGCTGGGTAACCAACGCTCTTCAAGCGTCTCAGTTGTACGTCGTCAGCGACAGAATAAAGGTACCGTTGTCTCCAGACTAGTTCTTCAGGCCGTCCATTCAGGACTTCACTGTTCGCTTCCTGGGACGTCCATCTCCCACTGCGCCCTGGTATGGGTTGGAGGGAGAAAAGGGGATGGGGGCAGGGAATACTTGGCAGGAGTCAGGGCCAAAGATACACGGCCCGTAACAGCAAGGTTAACGGCGGGCGTACCGATCGCTACGAAGGAAAAAAATCACCTCTGCTGCTAGGGTGGGAGAGTGATGTCTACCGGCTCTCTCATCTGCTTGCAGTCCACCGGGAGCGAGGTGGAAGGTCGTTCCCTTCGGTCGTTGACGTGGCAGCTCAATGACAGGGCGGCGCAGCCAACCTTTTTTACTGCGTAAGTAACGATGGACTTTACACTGTCGTGCGGGTCGACGGCTCTTGGGCAGTGATAGGCGTCATAGTGGCCCCCTCCATCCTTTCCTCTCCACTACCCCTACCCCCCCCCCCCCCCCCCCCCCCCCCACCCACCCACACACACACACACACACACACACACACACACACTGAGCATACTCGAGGCCGAGAAAAAACAAATTTGCTTTTATAGACCAGGCATGGTCAAGATCTCCCGACTCTGGGATGTTGAGTTGTAAATTACCCACCGGTCGTAGAAGGTTGAGATCCCTCAGAGCAGCGGGTCGTCAGCAATCTTCCTGCTTCGTCGTCGAGTCGGTCTCGCGCGGACCGAGGCTGCCTCCACTCCAGCATTAAAAATTTAAAAAAAAAAAAAAAAAAAAAAAAACGGCGGTCCGGTGGCCCTGAAGACAGTCTAAGATGGAGAGAATCTGGCGCCCACTCCGCTGACGGTGTACTAGGGAGAGTGGTCATTACTGCGAGGTCATCGTCTCCCGTCGGCAGCGACACGTGAAGGAAGCTTGGATGTCAATCCACGTTGTTAAACGAAGTTCGAAGAAGACCCGGACATTTGTCTAGGAATCTCACGACCAACGACAATGGACTAACACAGTGCGCACAGTCCTTAGTCTCCTGCCGGCGTCAGAATATTGCCCAAAGTATTATCTGGCGGCGACAAGGTGTGTTGGAGAATCTACAGTTTCCCTGTAGCAGGTAACGTATCTGTAAGAGCCTACGGCTGATAGGATGTTATTCTTCCTGCTTTCCTCTGGCAGCACGTGCATTGGCATGGTGCTCAGAATGGGGCATAGTGTACACGCATGGATACGTGCATGGCACACTAGTATGCGCGTGAGGTATTCATTCGCATGCTTAGTCAATCAATAAAGGGTGTGTTTTTTAAACATTGAATTAACTTAGAAAAACAAAGCTCCGATCGTTATTTTTCTTATATCACAGAGAGAGAGAGAGAGAGAGAGAGAGAGAGAGAGACCCAAAACAGTTGTCCAACAAAGCCAGGGCACCTGCACCACAGGACAAAACACATACACGCGCCACTGAGGCAATGTTACTGTGAACACAATTCACTCACGCATATCTGCCACCATGAGAACACTAAGCTTTCCGCGAGTGGCTTGATGCTGGAGATGTGGGGTCTGTCTTCAGCTGTGCGAGTTCATTGGCGGAGAGGGGTAAGGAACCATGATCACACAGAGAGAGAGAGAGAGAGAGA
Organism: Conus betulinus; assembly: GCA_016801955.1. Lineage (NCBI taxonomy): Eukaryota > Metazoa > Mollusca > Gastropoda > Neogastropoda > Conidae > Conus > Conus betulinus. The sequence goes on along the minus strand of JADBJO010000541.1, from coordinate 342,010 downwards.
GAGAGAGCGAGCTTGGCCCAGATTCCTTGAAATTCCAGACGGGCAGCGCTGGAAATCAAAGACATTTGAGAGAGAGAGAGAGAGAGAGAGAGAGAGAGAGTTATGTAATTTTGATGTAATTTTGAGACTGGCCTCTTTGGAAATGAAAGACAGATAGGAGCAGGCTTTACTATCAGCCGCATGTCCAACACCAACCTCTGAGCCATTCAAAATGTTGTAGCGGGGTCCATTGTTTAAACATGGCATTTGCTGAAAGTAGAGAGATAGATATATGGATTGATAGGCAGAAAAATATAAAAATAGACGGTTAGATAAGCAGACAGACAGATGCTAGATAAATAGACAGGCAGACAGACAAATCGATAGACAGACAGGTTGATAGATCGATCGATCGATAGGTAGATTGATAGATAGATAGAACGATAGATAGATGGATGAATGTATAGATTGACTGATAGATAGACAGACAGATAGATAGATAGATAGATAGATAGATAGATAGATAGACAGACAGACAGACAACCCGATAGACAGAGAAATAGGTTGATAGATAGACAGATAGATGATAGATAGATAGATAGGCTTACGAATGGAAACAAGCACGATTACTTCTATTACATTAGTTTCATGTGACATCTATATAAATTCAGGACATAACAATCGGCGTTGGATAGTTTTATGTTTAAGAAAGATAAATTTACCGAAATAGTGTTTCCTCGTCGATGTGTTAGGACTTATTTTTGTTTGTTTGTTTTGTTTTGGTTTTTTTTTTTTGTCATGTTCTTCATTATGAACAATAACATACGCAATTTTTGTTTTGTTTGTTGTAGTCTTGAAGTCGAATACTAGTGATTATTATGTGTAGCTGTACTGATATATTTTTTTTTCTCTTTTTTCTGGTTTTTTCTCATCTTTCGTGTGTTTTTGCTTGCTTAGAGGGATTTTTTCTTGTGTAAGTTTATGTGTATATTATTATTATTATCATTACTATTATTATCATTACTATTATTATTGTTGTTGTTATCACTATTATTATTATTACTATTATTATTATTATTATTATCATCATCATCATTATTATTACCATCATTATTATCATTACTGTTGTTGTCGATGTTGTTGTTGATTGATAACGTGTTTGTATGACAGTTTATTATTACTATAGTCATCTACTGTCGTCTGATGTTTGATACCTTTAAAGTTTTGTTTATTCGGAAAATAGGAAACATTCTTTCTGTCTCTGTTGTCTTTTTACCAAGTATAATTATACCATTTTGTAAATGAAGTACAATTATGGTCTTCTGTATATAATTACTTTAAAATTTATCAGTCTATGTAGTCTGAAATAGAATCGCATGAAAGAGTGGAAACTGTAAGTGAATGTTTTACTAAACGTGCCTTTATTTGATGTCGCACAAAATAATAACAACAACAACACACGCATACACAAACGCACATGCGCATATGCGCACGCACGCACACCACCACCACCACTTACTAGACCTTGTAATAAATTTCGTACAGTGTCATATAGATATAAACCCATTCATATGCAAAAGATTATCAATCAATATATCTGGAAGATCCCGTAATATTTTTGTTGGTTTGGGGCAGTATGGCTAATTCTAGACATACAAGAAGAATATGTTGAACGAAAAGGTTTTCCTGTTTGTCATAATCCAGACACTCAAAATACTTCCTTCTCTCCATGCACCGAATTTCATTCTATACATCAAACTTACAATAATAGTCTACATCCTAATACCAGAAAAAAAAACTATGAGTGGAAATTGTTTCGCTGGAATTTGTTTATCTATTTCTTTATTGGTTCCATTTTTTGCATTTACGTTTTGGTTAAGAGTTGAAATCCTGTCTGTTGCTATATGTCTTACTATCCATATTGTTATCGTACTTCTGTTCCCATTTGCATTGATACATGTAACGGTTGTTGACATGTCTTTAATATTGTCCGCTGTCCTTTATCTTGTAAAACATCAGTTGTTTCAATTCCTCGCCTTGTCCCACGCTAGCATGTGCACGGGTCTTTGTTTATCCATTCTTGAAAAAAAAAGAAGATAATTGTTCTTATTCATTTTGGAAATGATTTATTTATTTTGGTTATCTTTTCTGTTTTCCTCTTCTTTTTTTTTTGTCTTGTGCACCATATGATCGCGCGCGCCTCTCTCTCTCTCTCTCTCTCTCTCTCTCTCTCTCTCTCTCTCTCTCTCTTGTGTAAAATAAAATCATCTTTGTGTTTAAACGTGGTGTAATTCTCTGTGGTTTCTTGTACCGTATTGTTTTCAATTCCAGCAGGTGAGGTACGTATATATTTACACTGTAAGCATGCACGTTAATTTGCCATTAATGTCACCTAACGGTTTGAGAAACTTCTCTCTCTCTCTCTCTCTCTCTCTCCTCTCTCTCTCTCTCTCTCTCTCTCTCTCTCTCTCTCTCTCTCTCTCTCTCTCTGAACGTGTCTGTGCTTGGAGCTGTGTATCTGCATGCAGGACAGCTCGTGTCTTACCTCTTGGCTACATGTTGATCAAATATACTTATACGCATCCCCTCCCTCTTCCCTCCCCCTTATCCCTTCCTGCCTCCCTCCCCGAAGAACATGTACAGAGTTAGACAATGTATGTTTACAAAGTTCGGGGTAAAGCGTATGTTTGGAATCTGTATTGAAAAGTAGGCATACAATACCTCTAGACTGCATGCGGTTACTGAGAGAAAAAAAAAAAAAAAGCAAAGGGACTCAGATCTCAAAGACGCTGACTCTAATTAGCCCCCTTCACCCTCTGCCCCTCCCCTTCCCCATTCCCTCCCTCCCTATCTTGTCCCTTTTCTCCATCCCATTCTCTCTTTACAAACCAATCAGCCGCAAGAAAAGAAAATTTGACCATCATATTAAGGGAGGCAAATGTTGGTGGTAATGCAGAGTGCTGAAATAGAGTAGTTTCCCTTGTCTCGCCAAACTCGGCACAATTTATGTACATCATCTCATGTGTTTCTTTCGTTCCGTTCACTTTCTTTTTGATTTTTTAAAAAAAAAATCTGAAATATTTACGGACAAGCAGACACATTAAGACTATTTAGCAGATACGATTGATCGTAAGGGACGCTGGTGATAGCAAAGAACGAGTCTGGTTGTGAATGAAAATGCCGATAATATCTGATCAGGCTGGCTGAATGGAAAGGCCGATGGCAAGAGATTTGGCTGTGTGCAGGGGCTGGGGGTGGGGGTTGGGGGTGGGGGGGGGGGGGGGGACTGTTTAGCTGAGTGAGAAGAGAATGTGACAACAGTAAACGTGTTAACGTTTTTTGTTTTCTCGGCGCGAACCCTAGTTCTCACTTGTGTGTGTGTGTGTGTGTGTGTGTGTGTGTGTGAGAAAGTGCCTGGCATTTCGCAGTTCAGCGATGAACTCCAGTCGAGCACAATTGCTTTTTTTTTTTTTTTACCTTTGCCTATTGACATGACCTTAAATGTGTGTGTGTGTGTGTGTGTGTGTGTGTGTGTGTGTGTGTGTGTGTGTGTGTGTGTGTGTGTGTGTGTGTGTGTGTGTGTGTGTGTGTGTGTGTGTGTGTTTTTCCTGCCATCAAGGGGTCAGCCGACACACCTCCACCACCGGGCTCTTGGAACTGGCGCCGGTCCCCCCGCACCGAAAGCGTACTTCCAACCAAGCGCAGGTGGGCATGACGTCACACGGGCAGATGACGTCACAGGGGCCCATGACGTCAGGCCTTTCCACAAACGTCACAGCAGCTGCCAAGAACCCACTGCCACTCGAGCGGCGGGCCATCACCATGGTTCATACGTCTGGTGTCCGGGGAGTTAAGCAGGAGAGGAAGAGCTCAGGGTCCTCTTTTCCTGACGAAGACGATGACGTCTTCTGTGACGGCCGAGGGACTGAGAGTTACAGCTAGAACCCAGTGGTCATGACGTCATTCGGGCTTCATTTTTTTTTTTTTTTTTAACTTTGTAATGATATGACTTTTTCACTCTGGAGCATCTTTCACCGAAGCCAAAATGAAAGGAAATCCGGAACCGCACGTGGAGTTTGTGCAGTAACGTTGGTGATGATGAAAATGATGGTGATGATGATGATGGTTTTATACATTTGTTTACTCATTTCTTTGTTTATGTATTTATCTATTTACCTATTTCAATTAACAGCATCGTCATCATTAACATATCATTAGTAATAGTATTGTCAATGTTGCTATGGTGATGATGATGATGATGATGATGATGATGATGATGATGATGATGATGATGATGATCATAGCCCAAATTACCACACAGGTCTTTTCATATCTGTTCCCGCTCAGGGAAAGGAAGTTATGTCCTGATGGAGAAAAAAAGCGACAACACTTAACAAAAACAAATCCATAGCGTGATAACAAATACACTGATACTCTCAAGGCAGATAACACTAAGACGTGCTTTGTATTTTACCCCCAGGACACACACACACACACAAATGAAAAAAGCACATTTTGATGTTACAAAATGTAGAAAGAAAGACGACGTGGGCACACAGACACTGCAGAATAGATGTCAAGTGTCCACTTTTACACGGTGTGTGCAGTATCACGACCCAGCTGCCGAGGTTAAAAAAAAAAAAAGCCAAGCCAACCAACAACCAACAAAAACACTGGCATGCTTTGAACTCTACGTGAGTAAGATTGTATACATTTTTTTTTTCTAGAACAAAGGCAGCCTACTGTGTCATAAAGGTAGGAAGACCGTAGACGACAGTAAAGCGGGAAAAAATACACAACTAAAGAGCGCGACGGAAAAAGGGAATTTACCATGACAAACTTGCAGAAACTTACATATACTCATGCACGTGCGCATGCACTCACTTAATCACTCACACACACACACACACACACACACACACACACACACACACACACACACGGCCTCCCAAGAGGGCTATAGTAGTAGCAGGAGGAAGGCTGTGGTAGAAAACAACACAATCCAGCGCAGTACGATGAATTACAATTCAACAAAATCCAACACAGAATCGTATGACAGTCAGACAGCATCGGCACAGGACAACACAGTGTATCAAGATGCAACATTGTAACATACACCCACAGAGAAGTGTCAATGCCGTAGGATACCACGCTACAGAGCGCTACCATGCAACTGCAGGCGATACAGCACAACTACAGGTCAATGTGCGGGGGTTAAGACAAGCCAGCAGGGAAACCAGACACCAGAATTGAATCCTTATTCATGGAAGGACGTATGGAGATAAGAGAACAAATAAGAAATGTTTATAATCATGTAAAGGAGATGGAGAGAATTTGGGGAAATTACTATCCATACACTTGATTTTGTGCCACAGGCTCACATGGATGTTGAGTTTATAGACGCCAGATGTACATGATGGATACGCGCGAGTCCTCGAAAGAGAAAAACCGTAAAACACCGTTTGTATATTTGACCATCTTTTCACTATTTCCATCTGGTGAGCATGCCCGTCCCACAAGGGGAGTTGAGGACCACTGTGTGACATTGTTGCCTCTTTGCGTCATTAGCTTTGATCATGGAAACAAGGATGGGCGGCCACTGGAATGGTTTTTTTTTTGTGTGTGTGGTGGTTGAGTTCTTTTCCCAATTCATCAAAGGTAGAAAATGGGTTTCATTCTCAATGACATTATACTGAAATGAAGACGTGTTCTCAGCATTATTTACTTGATTACTATGTCTTGTATAAGGAACTTCATAACAATGCTCAGAGAAGGAGAAAGAAAGAGAGAGAGAGAGAGGGGGGGGGGGGGGGGGGGGGGGGACGGGGGGGGGGGGGGGGGGGGGGCTTTAATACAGAAATACACACACACACACACACACACACACACACACACACACACACACACACACACATATATATATATATATATATATATATATAAGGAAAAAGAAAGAAGTAAAAGATCATGTTCCGTTACAGAAACAAAAAAAACAGTATACAAGTGTTTTCCATAGGAAAGATAAAAAGGGAAAAACTACGTTTTGTTAAAGTTAAAACGACCATGCCCACACTAGTAACTTACAGATTGTTTTGGTTGTGCTTCAGATGAAAAGAAATCTAAATATGAATGGAAATGTTACTTATAACCAATAAGACTATTCTTTTCAAACGTAGCTGGAAGCCCCTGTTCATTATTTTTTATGTAGATTCACACCATGTAAGCGATGAAGTGGTACAGGATGTGGGGAAATTTGGATTCTGCGCTGGTTTTTCTTTATGCAGTTGTGCGGATAAGATACCAGTTCCACCGATTAAACTGGGAGAAAGTCCTCTTCACATCATTCCGATTGATACACTCTTTGAAGAGTTTTGAAAAGTAGAGCTCAAGTTTCATAAAAATGGAAAATAAAGATGGAATTCATGGGCCGCCATACGAACAAAATCAAATTTCAAACCAGACACAACGTGTCTTCATCTATTGGTCTTCTTCAGGCGGGATAAACGAATAATACTACTGGCAATTACCGGTGTGTAGATCTTGATTTTGAATGAACCCTCCGGGCCGTGTCTGGCACGCTGAAAGGACAGGTTGTTCCAACCTCCTCTTCCATCCTCTCACACTTACCCGTTTACTGGACCCGCCAGTCCGACTTACTCCAAAGATGTGGTGGTGACAGGATCAGTACCTTTGTCTTTCGCTAGTTGGAGTCCCATCGCACCCACTGACGGCATCCATCACTTCCTGTGACACTGATTGGCTGTATGTCTGCCTACTGTTCACGGGTTGGCTGTCTATTCACTATAGTGCACACCTGATAGTGTCAAACCGTCAAATTCGAAGCACACACGCGGTGGTTCGCGTGCGGGCAAGGGCAACGTGCAGGTAGTATGCCGCCCTCCCTGACCAGCAGATAACAAGATGGTTATCGTTTTGTTACCTAAGAGGGGAGCCCGGACAACCGAGCCATTTTTTGCTCTCGCAAGTGGTAAGTTACTGCCCGAGCAAACCAGCCGTCCTGGCACAGTGGT
>JADBJO010000541.1:282500-330000 GCA_016801955.1 Conus betulinus | reverse complement strand
GAGGAGAAATGCAGATGGAATGCGGGTGGGTAGGGGAGGGGAGGGGAGGAGGTTCTGAACGTGACAGAAATCTAACACGAGTAGAATTAACTCTCATTCTTCTTGCACGTGCAGCAGTCTTTTCAGCCAGATTTCCAAGAGCAGTCAATATCCGTGCGGTCTCCCCCCCCCCCCCCCCCCCCCCCCCTTTCATCTGAAACCTTCTCTCCTGTCATACATCCTACACTAATTGAAGCGTTGGGAGGGAGGGAGAGAGGAGAGAGCCCCGTGGTACTCGCGCAGTTGTGAGTGAAGGGATTAAACTGGGGCCACGCTAAGAGAGCGGACATTCGGTGACAGATGCCGTCAGAAACAGGCAGGGGCTGATGATGGGTGTCTTCAATTCTTTCACGACAGAAGGTGAGCTGGTTCTTTTAGTTTTGTTGCTGTTGTTGTTGGTGTTGTTGTTGTCCTTTGCTGTTCGTTAATGATTGAACGGTGACGAGTACACGTGAACAGTACATGTGGAATTTTGTCGGCCTAGCGGATAAGCCATTATTCTCATCAAGTAAGAATGTTGTGTTTTTCTCCCCCCGGGCTAAGAGATTCCTTCTTCTCCATCAATACATGTAAAGTATCCACCCCACCTCCACCCCCACAACCCATTTAAATCCTATGGACGAGAATTTGTTAACCTTAGACTCTTGTGTGAACACTTGCATTTAAAAAACAAAGTTTCGCGCATAAGTCAAAATGCTTTCCTTCGTGGCAGTCATCAACGGTGTGCCGGTGGGAAACGCTGCCTTTCATACCTCTGTACCCAGGAATACGACTTTTTCTTGGCTAAACATTACAGTTTGTTCATTGGAACATAAGTTTATTTCCGTGGTATTTTAAAATCGTTCCGATTTTTTCCTCAAAGAAAACGAATTTTCACAGAGGATTCTGTTCCGGAGTGGATATGAAAGGACATTTTACTCAAGCGCATTGTGTTCAGACATCCCAGAAGACGGCATGTAGCTGCCTTTCTTGTGGGACGCAAAGCTGTCAGACTGTAAACATTGGTGAACTTCTTTTTGCCAGAAAACTCAGAAGAATGGCAAATGCGAGTGAAGCCTTTTTTTTTTTTTTTTTTATTGCAAAGCAATGAACGCGTGGAACAGTTCCAGAAGAAAGTCCAAAGATCCTCGGCTTTTTGAAGAGCCCCTTTCCTCACCTCTTTCGATCTTGTCCCCAGTCACCAGGATAATACCGTTAAAAATATAAACGCGAAAATGAGGCGTCAGTATCATTGATTACAATAGCTGCTGAAGCCCAGCGAATTCCGCTAGAACGGCGATGGCGATTATTGACTTACACTGCACAGTTCTCGAAAATGTCAATTACTGGACGAAATCCTGCCCATTCCGCTTACAATCACTCGTCGAATGATACTGGATCACGTGTTTTCCCCGTCTCAAGTCTAGGTTGACAGAGTGGAAATAGATATCCATTTTCCTTTCTCATGTGAAGGCCGTTCGCTGTTTTTCTGATAAACCGGCAGCTTTTGCCTTTACCGTTCCTTCATCCCCGTCTCCTGGACCTGCCCATTCGCCCCGAAAAAGTTTCCGTTCTTAGCCTCCGCACCCCCCCCCCCCCCCCCTCCATCCCCCAATGCCCCCATCGCTCACCCTATACAAAAGCTGCCTGTCAAAAATCAAGGTAGGGACACTAACACAAAATGGAAAGACTTTTTTTTTTGTACCCCCCTTTAAATACAGACACTAACTTTAGTCAGATATGTGGGCTAGTTTAATCGGCAAAAATGTTGGAGGCTCTTACAAGGAACAAACAAAACCACCAGATTAAATTCAGCCAGCTCAGTATTTGAGGACAGTGAAGGAGATTAGATACCTTGTACAGGGATGGTGTGGGTAAAAAAACGAAAATGTCCCATGAATTGTCGAGCGTTCACTGAAATGCCAAGGGAACATACAATGCCATTAAACTTCTATAAACCAGTTTTAATATTAAGGGAAAATATCAATGTTTTTATTATTCTTTTAAATACCCAGGGGACACACAGTGTCGTCTGATTTAAATAAATCACACACACACACACACACACACACACACACACACACACTTAAGCAGCTCATACAGATTTTGATAGAATGGCACGAAATGAAATCCTCTGCAGGCGATGCCTTCATACAAGATAAAAGTACCACACGCACACATACACGAAGGCGCGCCCATACTCGCATAGTCGCACGCACACATACACACACACAGCGCACACATACACATTCACATACACGTACACGGACACATGCCCATCCACGTGCGCGCGCGCATACACACACACACACACACACACACACACACACACACAGAAGGACACAGATATATGAGTGCGCTACATTGGTCTGTGAACGGTCATACCACTTTGTCTAATGGATTTGTTGCTGGTCCTGAGGCTGAAAGGAAAGGTTACAAAGTAAACGTCGGCTTGTTGGATGCATTATGGTGATGGATTGGCTCTGCGTCTGGAGCTTATGTTACATACGGAACCGCGCGCGCGTTTAGTGTGTGTGCGTGCGCGCGCGCGCGTGTATTTGTGTGTGTGTGTGTGTGTTGTGTGCGTGGTACACAGCGCAGACTTCCCAGAGTGGTGCAGGATAGGTTCCTGCTAATGGTTTGGCAAATTTAAGACAGTACCTATCTCCGTCCCACTGCCACCTTTGGGTCTATCTCTTATCTCCCTTTTGGCCGACTCAGGAGAAAGGCCCAATGACCGCATGGAACGTCCTGTAGACAGCGGGAAAGACTGCAGTCCGGCATCCCCTTCACAGGGTACATACACTCGATTGTCAAAGAGATGTACACAAAAATGGCCGCTAGATCTAGATATCGGTTCAGCAGTGGTTAGATCTGATGCATTTTGAACACAAAAGAAAAGCAATTTACTCACTGAACTTTCAGTATTTGGTGATGCATCCATTTGCCCGCAAAACCTGCCCCATTCGAGCTGGCAGCGAGTGGTAGAGCCCCTGATGTAGCCTGGAGTGAGGTGGTCCCAGATGTCGAGCACAGTCCTGATCAGAGTGCCTCTGTTTACAACCTCGTGCACTTTAATTGGTAACCGGCTTTTGAGAGTTCTCCACACATTTTCAATAATGTTGATGATGTCTGGGCTTTGTGAAGGCCAGGTCATGGTCGGAATTCCGTTCACCTGTTTCCAGTGGGTGGTGAATCGAGAGGTGTGGCATGGCGCATTGTCATTTTGGAAGATCCAAGGCTGTCGCGGGAACTCTTTGGCTCACCTCACCCTCACCTCAGGCCCATAACTACAGAAGTAGTCGTTGGGGAAACCTGAGGACCGCAGATGCAACCTCCCCTCTCCATCTGTCTGTCAGCAGCCGCCGGTAGCAGCTCACGTGTATGGAGTCCGGTCCATTCTTTGTTCTCATGCCAGTTCTTCCGCTGTCTTCCTCTTCTTCTCCCGCCCTCGATGGTGCCTTGCATGATTGTTTTGGACAGACTGGTGTGTCGAGTGTTGTGCCCAAACCATATGCGTCTCTTCACAGTTGAAAGGAGAGGTTCCTGAGATCCAGCAAGGTTCTCAGTTCTGCTCCGTACATATTTATTGGTCCTGTGCTCTCTATCCAGGAGATTTGGAGATTCCTCAGATATTTGCTCTTGAAAGCCTGGATCTTCCTTTCAGTTTCAGCCGTCAATGTCCATGCCTCGCAACCATACAGTACAATGGAGACCACCAGGGCTTTGTAGAGTTAGAATTTTGTGGAGAATCGGATGTTACTTTTCCACACTCTGTTCAGTTTGGTCATGGCTGCGGTGGCTGTGCCATTATTTGTCAGGGTTGCTCCTATATATTTGGAGTTTCCGACATCTTCCAGTTCTCCATTCATGAAAATAATGGGATGGTCCATGTTCTCGCTGTTTACCATGATTTTGGATTTCTCTGTGCTGACCTCCATTCCATAAGCACCCGCTCTATCAAGTCTGTTGGTAAGGTCCTGCAGTTCTTCATTTGTTCCCCCCATCATATCTATATCATCAGCAAACCGAGGTTGCATATTCGTCTGCTACCAATGGAGATAGTCTCATGGTTTTCCAGAGCCTCACGCATTATCCTTTCCAAAAATAATTGAACAACACAGAGAGGATACAGCCTTGTCTGACACCGACGGTTGTTCTAAAAAAACTCCCCTAGTTGTTGAGGAGCACTGCACTGTTGGAGTCCTTGTATAGGGCCTCTGTCACGCTCACGATACTTTCGTCGATTCCATGTCCTCTCAGCACATGCCATAGTCCCTCATGCCCAAACCCTGTCAGACGCTTTCTTGAAGTCAACAAAATTGTGGAACAAGTCGCATTGGTGTTGAAGGTGCTTCTCAATGAGTATTCTGCAATTGAATATTTGCTCAATGGTGCTTCTCCCCTTTGGCTACTGCAGGCCAGAGATTGGTGTCAAGGACTTCTACGTACTTCTGAGAGTAGATTGTCCCCTCAACAGGCACAAGTGTTCCTATACCGTTAAATGTAACGCATCCCCAAAACATGGCACATGCCTTGCATCTTGCGTCTGGATCTGCATGCACTCCAAGACACTGAGGATCGTAGATATCGTTTTTTCGCCACACATACACTATCCGGTCCTTGCCAATCACAACCTTGGTCTCGTCACTAAAAATCACCCTTTTTCAGTACTGTTCAACAGTATAATGAAGCTTAGATCGGCACCATGCCCAGCGACGTTTTCTGTTCACCTGTGATACCACTGTTTTCTTCTTCACAACTCTTCTTTTGTAGCCTACAGCCTTCAACCTCCTATACACAGTCCTAGCAGACACCTGCACATGTAGTTCTTCATTGAATTTGATGCACAGCTCCTTCAAAGGCTTTCTTCTCTCTCTTTTCACAAGACGAAACAACTTTCGATCTGAACGTTCATCTGTCTTCTTTGGCCTGCCACTTGATTTACTTGCTTCGAGCGATCCTGTCTCTCCTTGTACCGCTTCAAAAACTTGTAAACAGCAGAAAACGATATCTGCAGCAGCTGGGCGATCTTTCTGCATTTAATCCCATCAGAAACTAATTGTAAAATTCATCTCTTTTGCTCGATACTGAGCCACATCCTCACGTTCACTTCAAAAGCAGACGAACAATTTGGAAGAGATCACTCGTACAGATTGTGAAAATTAAGCCAACAGGAGTAGCCTTCCATAATGCTGTTTTTAGCATGTCTTCCCTTCTTTGCTTCTTGTGTTTGGCATAATGCAACTAGGGAAATTTTATGGCACTGAGGCCCAATCACACTTAATATCAGCCATTTTGTGTACTTCTTTTGGCAATCGACTCTGTAAGTCCATGCTGCGAAAGCATGGCTGCGTCTGGAGTCGTACTGTTTTCACCTGTCAGCGAAACAGCAACGAGTCCGGCTGCAGAATGTGACCAGTAGTCTACTTGGGGCTGGCGCCTTCTCCGGTGGGCTCTGCGGTCATGGCACATGGGTTGGTACATCCATTTGGACGCTTCCATGGAGGTTCTGATGTATCGCTCGGATGGCCACACAACAGCATCTGCCAGGGAGCAGGTACGTCTCTTGATGAAATGTCGAAGGGGATGCAGGATTGCTCCCGGATGATTGGTTTGGCCCTAGAAGACACCTCTCTGGGTCCCATTGGTACCTTTGGGTATATGTCCTTGTTGAATATGTGTGCGTGGGAAGCGGACAACTCGAACAGGCCACCAGGTGGAAAAAAAAAAAAACCCAGGCAAATGGAAGTCGGCCACGAGAACAGCGAAACTGAATGTTCCCGAAAATTGCCAGCACCCATTATCATGCTTCAAGAACAGGCACAGGATGCAGTTGATCTCCTCAAGCATCTTGGGTCCATTGTGGACAAGGATGGCGGATTAAGAAAGGTCACACCTCAGTCTAGGTGTGTTTCTTGTGACAAAAAGACCTAATGTACTCTGGAAAACTATTTGATCAGCTTTCCAGAGACGATAGTCGAACACTCGCCAGCCACCATGGCGCAGTGGTAGGCGTCGCGGATGCCCCGGCTGGGAGGTTGTGGTTTCGATTCCCTTCAGTCATTTATCTGTCGGATTTTTCTGCCCCAACTGGTTCCTACCCAGAGTTCGAATTTGTCATGGGATCAGTTGGGAAGATAGAACTACACGATACAGTTTCATCGAATCATTTAACGAATTCATCGCTGAAAGGATTGATCCGTTTTCATTACCAGTGCTGCAGGTGTGCTTATCTCTCGGGCTCGGTTGATAACGGAATGTATAATGAGAGTAAGAGTAGAGTATCTCTGTCATGCCGTCTCAGAACGAAATGATGCTCCGTAGCATCATCACCCTGAACTTCATCGATCAGAAGAGTATCACTTTAAATCCATGGCCCCACTGACCTGCTCTCATTCATCTCCTTGTCGATGCTTATTCTGAGTTAATGTCAAAGTCTCCGGAAATGGCAAGTTCATGGAGACTGTCTTTGGGCGGACGTGGGTGGCATTTTCCAGAGGTTGGGGGGGGGGGGGGGGGGGGGGTTAGAGGGGAATACGCTCACCTAAGCTAGTTCCGTGACTAGGCGGTTATCGTCGTCAGTAGGAGGCTTGGTTGGTGTTCCTGCGTATGCTGGATCAGAACAGACAACTGAACGCCACCGAAGGGAGCCGGCAGAGGAACAGACACAAGTGAACACCACCGAAGTGACCCGGCAGAAGTACGGTGTCAGGTCTTGTGAGCTGCCTCATTAGAACATGTTAACGAGAGCTTCCTGATGACTGCCGGTGCAGGGCTGCGGCGCGACAAGCGAAGGTGTCTTGGACGGAAGGCGAATGACTAGCGTGGGAGTAATGCTTATTACGTGGTATAGAAAGGACAGCAAAAAACAAAACGGACAAACAAAACAAAAAAAATCAGCAAATCACTAGTAATATCCATTTTCATAGAAGAATCCGAGAGTTGAGCTCTGATAGCAGGTTATAGGAAAAATTTCAGAGTGGTCAAAAGTAGTTCAGATTCCCCAGCATACATGCTGCAGGCAGCGAGATAGCACTCCCAAGTTCAGTAGAATCGTCATGTTAATGGTTCTGTGGGCTGGTGACGTAGACAAAAGCAAGGGTACAGGGCTGGTAAAGCGCATCTGAACAGTACGTCAACCGACAACACCGTCACAGAAATGGAAACCTTTCAATGTATAGATGAAAATTCCGTCCAAACTTTGACACCATTGTAATGTTGCTTTTTTAATTGGATTTTGTTTTCTACAGTGTTGATCAATACGAAATACAAGAAATTTGATTCATTACCAGAGACTTGCGCTCTGTAGTCTCTCATTAGTGTGGGGATCGTTTGGATGTTTTGTTTGTTGGGTTCTCCCCGCCCCAACAGTATTTTGTCGGTATTGTATTTTGGTCCTTAAAAGAATCGCGCGTTGGTGTTGTTCCTGTAAAGAAAACGGACCTGAACATCTGTCAGATCCGTTCAGACTAAATGGAGTTTGTTCCCTGGATTTCCAAGTTCATAACACTTGTTTCAAGTTTATTTCCGATGATTTTGGAGATAAAACGGTGTTGTATAAACTGCACACTGATCACATTGTCTTTTTTTTTTTTTAACTTTTAAAGAAGAGCGAGGTTCCATGGTGCGTATCGGTGTGACAAACCACTTCGCATTGAATGTCTTCATACAGAGTGCTAGGATATGTCCAACTGCCACGACGTCTTTTATTACAAATTTTCTACCTGATGTGATTTTTTTCTACTTTGTGTCTTTTATTACAATTTATCAACTTTGTGGAGAAAAAAAATAATTATTTCGCTTGATTTGATTATAAAGTAATTGGTGATGGACATTGCTCGAGAGAATTTATTTCAGATTCAAAACTTGAACTGGTTTTAAATCTTAGTCATGGCATTTTAATTTGCTTTTCTTTTCAACTTGCTTGAAGAGGTGGTCAGCTTGAGGTAGGCAGGCCTATAAACACGATAAAGAAAAATGTAAAGATACGCCCATTGTCTTTCTCACTATAAAAAAAACCCCTACAAAATCATGTTGACTCATTCAATGAGAAGCAAATCTGTTAGAAAGACGCCATCCTGCTTTCGAATACGGTGCCCCTGCGCACACTGCGCCCCCAACCCTCCCCCCTCTACCCCCCCCCCCCCCCCCCCCCCCCCCCCCCCCCCCCCCCCCCCCCCCCCCCCCCCCCACACACACACACACACAACACACACAGACCTCACTAAATAAAGAAGACACTACAATTCAACGAGAGCGACGTGCAAACAAAATCCCACACAGAGAACTTAACTATAAACATCAACGTTCATATACACAAAAACGCTTTCCTGTTGGTTTTTTTTTTTTTCTCTCGTAAAAAAGTCAAAACAAATACAGCCAACCCATTTTGATTAAATAAAAACATTATTTATTTTTAACGGGCATGTGCGGTAGAAGTGTGATAGTGCGACTATTTGCAAAATCATATTTTGCACAGCAACTTGAGTCACACATTCAAGTAAAGTTTCCCCAAACGATCTCTCGTAAGGACAAGTAGGCTCGGTAAACGTTTTCTAATGTTTACATTCGATATCTATTTTGTCGAAGATTCTTTTTCATCATAAAAAAAATTCAAACTACATTCTGAGCAATATCAAATTACACAAGATTTTTTTTTTTTACAAAATCCTATCATTGTGCGTGTATCACATTTTAATCTCGGTATTTCCTCAAAGATTCGCAGGAATATTTAGAATTATTGCACCTCCAGAGCAAATATATATTTCTAAACGTCTAAATGAAATCATGAGTCATTTGGGATTCCCGTTTCCTTATGGACGAACTTATTTCCTGGCGTTTCATTTTCATATTTCTGCTCTTTAATAATCGCTCTTTTCTTGAAGTGTTCGTACCCAGCTTCGTTTTTTTTTTTTTTTTTAACGTTTTAGACAGGAGTTTGAAATTTACATAGAATCATGAACCCTGTCCTCGAGATTCTGACGGTATGAATGTTTTTAAAGCCCGAAGATTATTATATGTAATACTAAAGTTACGTAAATCAAATTTCTTTGTTTTGTGAACATCTCCCAAGTTTTGCAGACATTGATATGCAGACGGCAACAAAAACATATCATGCTCTTCCGTGTCTCGTCTGGACAGGGCAAGAAACAGGCGTCAGTTTCCGCGAGAAGACACGCCTTGGTGTGTCATGTTGACGTTGTATTGTGGGTTACCTCAAAATCAGCCTTGCATATTGTTGCCTCGTGTGTGCCAGTTTGGATTTTAACGTGCGTGCATGCGTTCGCCCGCGCATAAATGAGAACGTTTTAATTAGTCACAAAAAGGCAGTAACTGGGGTAGGAACACAAAAGAAAAACGAATGAAAGGACGTGCTTTCTATGACAGATTTTCCATTTTGAACACTGTTATGAACACTGTTATCAAGGTGCGTGCGTGTGTATGTGTGTTTCTTTTCTCCTCTCTCACTCCATGTGTGCATGTGTGTGTGAGAGAGAGAGTGAGTGAGGCTCTTTCCTCCTCTCTCCCTCGATGTGTGTGTGCTGTGTGACTCTTTCCTCCTCTAATCCCTCGTGTGTGTGCGTGCACGTGCGTGCGTGCGTGTGTGTGAACACGCGCGCGCGGCGTTACTGTTCCCTCCTCTCCCCTTCCTCGTGTGTGTGTGTGTGCGCGCGAGCTTCTGCCCCAGAGAGAGAGAGAGAGAGCCCAACACTTATGCTTACAATGCTTATGGAAATAGTGCATGCCGCTCCCGTTGTCTTGTAGCACACACACGCGCGCGCGCGCGCGCGCGCACACACACACACACACGCGAGAGGCGGACAGACAGAATATTACGTTTTGTTACATATACATATATACATATATACCCGCTTCGATCTGCGATGCCAATCGATCTTTTAATACCTTCTAACTGGTTCTTGGCCAAACATCCAAATCTAACCATGTTCATGCTGAGTGTTCGTTTCCATTGTCCCCACGCTTTGATAGACATCTTTTGGCGAGTTGACGTAGCAAACCTGTGGAGACCGGGAATGTGCGACAGGATTCGAGGACTGGGTGCAGTGTGAATACAGCACAGAAAAGGTCCACCCGTGAGGAACCTTTCGCAGTGTGGTCACCACCTGGAATGACCCGTCTTCTCGTGCATGCGTTTACTGTGTGTTGAAAAGTTAAAACCGGTACCAAGAAAAAAAAAAATCCTGATCCGACCTCCAACCCTTGAAGATAACATCGGTATAGTTTCTTTATTTCATCTCTACTTGCGTTTAGTTGTATGTGTCTTGGCTTTGGTGAATGACAACAGTGCTGTGAACTTTCACTTGATTGGCACCTGTCTGTGCCTAGTACGTCTTGAGGGCGATTTCAGCCTGGACGTGGGCCCGTGTAGACGGAATAGGAAGTTGCTCCATAGGCTTTTGTGAGAGTGGTAAACCATGCCATCGGCGTCGCCGACACTCCTCGTTCCCATTGGAGCTGGTATAGAAATCCACAGCGAGCGCGCTCGCGCATGCGCGCGCGCGCGCGTGTGTGTGTGTGTGTGTGTGTATGTGTGTGTGCGTGTGTTTAAAAGTGTGTGCTGTATGACAGCCTGTCATTCCTCATTTGCACTAAACGACCCCATAAGATCACATTTTTCATACCAATGTAAGAAGTATGTTGAACATTCCCACCATTGCGTGAACATCCGATTTTTTTTTCTTCTCCATTTTGATACCCGGCACATAGACCGTTCTTTAAAAAAATGACAAACGCACATGCACACAAGGATAAATATGTTTATTTGTTGGCAAGACAGTTTTTAAAAAAACAACCAAAAAGCCGTAACGAAACCCATGACTTTTCGAACTCAACAGAACGAAGTTATTTACATGCCATACATATATCGGTGAACATAGGAGTCAAAACGATCATCACGACTGCTTACACAGCATTAACAATGAACAGATCAAGTGGACAATCGTCTTTAATTTATTCGGGCAATGAAAAGTAATTTTCGATTGTTTCCTCTGCACAAATTTGCATTTGGAATTCGGGCTCAGACTAGCTGCATAGTTTTAGAAAAGAAGAAAAGTCGGTATGCTGGCCTTGAATTCGCGTGAAACCATCTCAGAGTATTGGGTAAAGTGAAATGGAATGCACTGTTCAGTTTGCCTCGGACCTATTCACAAACGGGCAATCTGAGCACCTTTGAACGAAAAACAGACCATGTCCGTCTTTCATTGCCTTTTTTTTTTTTTTTTTTTTGCAGCACCCCTTCTGCTCCATTGATTTCGTTTGACATGCATAACAAAAAATGCTAATAATTATGACCAAGATGATACTCCATTTCATCGCCTTTATTTTAAAGACTTCATTATCCTTCGCCGTACGTCGCCAACAATTTTGCGCGCCATACGTCTTGGGTCTCCGGATTTTCGAGCAGGAATAAAACCTTGTCTTTCGTGTTGAGCCTTTAGTGACACGTGTTTTTTTCGTACAGGAATAAAGCAATTGCCTTTCATTTTTGGGTCTCCAAGAACCCTTGTTTTTCGTACAGGAATAAAGCCTTGGCGTTCGTCTGGAGGTCTTCACGAACCCATGTTTTTTGTATAGGAATAAAACCTTGCCTTTCGTCTGTAAAGGGACCCATGCTGCTTTATTGAAGGAGTAAAAGCCCTGCCATGGTTATGATTTTTGTTTGTTCCGTTTGTCTATGGACAAAAAAACTCTCTTTTGGTACAGATTCCGTTACATGCTGTACAGACAAAGTCATGAAATGTTATGGAGATGGTTGCTGCATAGGTTATCAGGTGAACATTATGGTTGTGGATCATTTAAAACCCACGACGTACGGCGAAGGTTACATTGCTTTCAAATCGGACGAGCGCTGCTGAAGTCACGTCCTGTCCTGCATATCATGTTCATCTTGGAGAACGCCACCATACCACACACAGCGCTACTAGGTCTGATGGTCATGGCAGAATAAGATCACAATAATAGTAATAACATCCAATAGTAACAACAATTCATATGCTGCAGAAAAAAAAAGTTCAAGTGAAATGCAGACAAGAAACATAAGCAACCTACTCACCCACCATAATTCTCCGCTCTTTGCGATCCCACTTCAACAAAACTATTCAGCGCCCAAACTGCTGTCTGAGATTCACTTTCGGAAAAAAAATATATATCGGAGGAATATATTTACCGAACGTTGGTGCTTTCGGCGTGTTTGTATGGAAAGGGCCTGAATTACTGCTCTATGTCTTCAAGGTTAGTGTGGACAGATGCTAAACACGAGCCTACCCAAACTGGATCGTTTTCGATCCGTTTCGATCCGGTTCTATTTTCTATACCAGTGTGAAATAACGGTGACTAGCTTGGCTTTTTTGTGGCAAAGGATGACATAAAGGATGACATACTAGATAGCCATTGTACTGCAGCGTGTCACACAGCGGGGTGGGTGGGGTGAAGGAACAACGGACTTCAGTCTGAAGGTAGTGGGTTCGAAACATGTCTGCGCCTGTTGTAGAGTATGGGGCACTTTTTCTACCAAGGAATTGTATGCAGGCAGCTCAGACGTAGGTAATAAAAACCATGTCAGCCGTGACCTACTCGGGAGGGCTGAGCAAATGACATTCAGCATCCTCCAAGGCTGTTGGCCCCCACCAGGTTTTTCCCATGATCCTGTGAAACGTCGTGAGGAGAACCCGGACCCAGTGTAGCGGAGAATAGCCTCCCTTGTCATCTCTAGTGCGGATGACATCAGAATGATCACCGAAGAACAATGGAAATGACAATTGAAATACTGCCCCCAAATGGCCACATCCACAAGAATCCAAAACCAGCTACACCCCCCTTACCCGGCCTACCCAACAAAGTAATTTACTTTCCTGATCATAGAACAACCGTTTAAACAAGTAAGAAAAACGTTCCCGAGTACAGAACTATCCCCCCCCCCGACCCTCTCGCACACGCCTCTCGATCGATGAAAGACCGAATGCAAGGAATAAAATAAAGCCTATCGTTGCCACGACATGTACACTTAAGTTGAACACTGTCCTGGAGCCAAGTTCAAACGGGATTACCAGGGCCAGAGCGATGAAGAAAATGTGTCCGGAGAGAAACGGTGAGGACCGTAAGATGGCAAAACGAACGGTAGAGACCGAAGAGGAGGGAAGCGGATAAAAAGTCGAGCCCTGGTTGAGATAGATGATTTAAGTTAATTTTCACCCTTTCTCCGTCAGCAATTTCCCAATTAAAAACAAGAATTACAATAGAGTAAATGACCGACGCGACAACAATGTTTGCTATTGGCGTGGGACGAGTTCAAAAGAAAGACCGATACTTTTAACCATAGAAACTTTCAGTTACTGTCGTGGGGGTGGGGGATTAGAAAAGATCAATGATTTGAGCAGTTATGAATTTTCTATTCCAATTTCGAAGACGGGAGGCTGAAAATGTGAGAATGGAGCAAATATTATCAGTAGCAGATGGAAACTTCATTTCTGTGTATTCGGGGGGGGAAAAAAAAAAATAAAAAAACAGAAAGGAAGGGGTGGGGGGGGGGACGAGCAGGGAAGGGAAAATGAAATCAGTCCAAGGAAACAGGGAATTACCATGTTAATAAATACACATCGAGTACAGTTTACTAGAGAAACATTGCATGAAACACACGATTTTGATATATTATTTGAATATTACTGAAAGTGAACTATGACGTTTTGTACGAAACGCACAATTAAGAAAGATACTTAAAGGGGATAACTCTGACATGATATAACAGGAACATAAATGGCGCGTTTCAGAAATTAATTGGGTTAAAAAAAAAAAAAAACACGGTTAATATCCACACGATGCATAAGATTTTCCTATGTGTATACGTTAAAATCCTAAGATGTATTAATCAGCAAACTGAAACCAAAAGTTCAATTTCGTATGTGATAATAGACATCCATTTACTCACTTTTTTCTTCAGACATGTTTTGAAGAAAAGCAATATTTGGATGATTTAAAGAAAGAAAATGTCGACTTTTGCAGAAGTGTCAAATTCTTAGAAGCAAGCTTTACAAACGTCTTGCTCATGGCAGTAGTCTGTTACTAAAGAATCGATGTAGTCAGCCCTTGTGGTCCCCCACGATCGGCTAGGCGGTGAGCTCTATGATTAAAACGGATCGATTCGGGGGAAAAAAAAAATCGGGGAAAGATAACGCCCATCTTTCCATCGCAAATGTTTACTTTTTCTCAGTCAACGGGTCAAACAAATGGATCTAGATTTAAGTATCTGAAGCGCGGGCCAAAATAGCGTTCAAGATATAGACTGCACTTCAGGCGCGCGCCATTTCTTCACCCATGGTTTTGGCTTTTCTTTCTTTTTTTTTTTATTACAACTTTCTGACTGACATGTCAGGCTGAGAGATTGGGAAGAATTACTCTGGACGGGCCTACCCGTGGCGTATGTCCCATGGTCACTGTCGTGGAACGCAGGCTCTGGCACATATTATCTCCCTTGCAGAATTTGGAACATCGTCTATTTCGCCGAAGTATTGGAGATACAGCAAAATTACAAAGCGTTTCAGACTATGCAAACACTCCATACTCTCAAAAGTAGCGTAGGGATGCCCAGGGGGGCACAAGTATTTCATGTATTGTACTAATAAAATACTTTAGACAAGATGGCTGCAAATTCTGTAAGAGTTAACGTCACGAAATATTCAGGAACCTTAATCTTTTTTAAAACTGTAATCCTGCAATGTCAAAACAGCGTAAGAAAAACATGTTAAATACAAAAGAAAAAGACATCAGAGGAAGGACGGCCGTTACTTTAACTGTTGTGATTGAAAAAAAAAAATTGTGAAGGTGAAAAGATAAGCTACTTGTGGACAGATTTAGTGTGCGAGTTTAGGCAACGCAGTGCCGTGACAGAACCAATGGTCAACATTCAAGAAAGCTTGCCACGTGTGAATTGCCTACAGTCCAGGAATTAATAAATTACCTGCCTTCATCTGACGGAAATATTTTTTTGGACAAATAACTACTTTTAAGGCACGTTAGCGGTTCCCACCCCTTCCCACACATACACACATCCCCCCCCCCCCCACCCGCCTCCCCCGACCCCTTCTCCTCCCCCTCGTGCCTCCCACCCAAAACATTATCCCAGATTTCTTTTCCCAAGTGGAATGTTTTGAGTACTGCTCAATATATATGCATGATCAGTAACCGATTGGTATCCATTTAAAACTTTTTTTTATCCAAGTGAAGAAATGGACCGAGAGAGCGCGAGAGCGAATTAGTAACGTTAAAGGGCTAAAGACCGCTCGAAATGTGTGAAGAAAAAATGCACGAGACTGTACAAATTGTACATTTTAAAGAAAAAAAGGACAGGAAGAGCATAACTAAAGCTGTGTTTTGTGTGGACCGCAATACTTTTCACTGTGTTCTGAAGCACTCCGAACACAGCAAGTGGCATATCACGTAGGCGTCATAACGTGTCGGTGAACTCGGTTTCTATCAAGCTATAAAGCTTTTGACAAAAGTACAGTTCAGGTCTTTGCCTCGATGTCAGAACGTTTTCAGAAGTTTCAGAAACACTTATGGAAAAATCATTTGGCCCGCTATAACAGCTGACACAAAGCTGGATTGAAATAAATTTTGAAATTGCCCTCACCTTCCTTCGCAGTTATTACTTTTACATATGGATCGCCATGTTAACGGGGCACTGGAGTCACAATTATTCGTATTCTGCGGATGAATGCTCGCTTTCTGACACAATTTTGATTTGTTCCAACGGTTCAGTATGAAAATACTTTTCAAGCGGAAAATAAATCGGTCCTTATTTTCACAGAAGTGCCAATGGGGCGGTCTTTTGTGGCTAATTTCCTACATTGATAAGTGAGGCTGGCGAATTCGATGCCCACAAACATCGTGATATCACCGACTTTTATCCGAACAAGTTCCCGCGGCATAAGGTAATCTGAAGTACGATTTGGATGCATGACGGAGAAAAAAATATGGTATAAAGACTTGACAATACACGCACAACAGACTGGACTGGTTCTTCAAATGCATTCGTGGCGACAAAGAGGACAGACTGAGAGACCAGGCGTCAGATATGTATTAAACTGGCAGACATTGCCATTTCTCTATTCGTGACCATGTAAAAAAAAAAAAACCGTCTTGCGAGTTTTTTGAAGAAGGACAAATGTTGAATGTTATGTGAGAAGCATAATGAAAGAAAAACAATATAACATAAACCAAAATTTATGATCACAATGACCAAAACGGGCACCCAAAACAAGCCAGATATTACCACTTCCAGTTGACGTTGCTAGAATTGGGAAACAAATGCGCCAGCGGCAAATCACAGCTGTAGATCATCGTCCTCTTTTTTTTATTCTTACACCAACGGTGAAAGTTTAAACAGGAAAGAACCAGGATACCAAAGCAGAAAATCATTACCACAGAATCCATGGCTTGAACCTCCCTTCAATCGTATTTGACAAAACAAGTAGGTAGCAAAATGCTGAAAATAGCGTCGTGGTTCAAATTAATCGCGTGTTGACGAAAAATTGTTGGGTCCAACTCAGCTGCTGCCAATCAAATACTAAAAGCACATTCTGGAGAACTAAAACAGTTAAGGACTGAAACCAGCGTTATGACATGGGTTGCACGACATTTATTTTCAGTGGTCCAGTCATTCTGTGTGAACGCCTCGCCACGCTGTCTCTCACAACCAGAATTGCAGCGGTATATTCTCAGGCGTTCTATGTACATAGTTTGCCAAAAGACGCCACAGCCGTAAGCAAAGCTGCTGCATTGTAGTTCTTGGTATCGATTAAGATCGATCTCCTTTTGCAAAGCTAGCTGCCCACATGAATATCAACGACTTTTAAAAATCGCCACTGCAGCAGCGGTACGAATGACTCGATTATATCAGCACCCACCAGAATTCTTTTGCTATAACAGAAAGTTACAAGCACAAATGAAAATTTGAACCTCAAAAGCCGTCGGCATTTGTTCTTCTTTGAAAGACTATTTGATGATGTTTTTCTCTCCGTCAGTTTGTAGTACATAAATACTTTTTTTTTTAAGAAGTTCAGAATCCGCGCGTTCACGGCACTTTCATTCAACACTGATCTCGAGAAACCGAAAACAGCAGCAAGTTTGCAAAGAATTCATGGATGAAAGTCTTGCTTTACTCCTGCGAGGGGTGTCGTGATTATGGGCTGGCGGCACTCCAGCTCAGACAACAAACTCGTTTTCACCAATAACAAAAGCACCATCGTCGGACTGCAAGATGAGCGTCGTTTCCCCGCTCTGCTGGTCCTGTGTCCATGGCAACATGGACGAGAGTTCCTCTATGCGGGCGTCCTTTTGGGATAGGTCCTTGGCTAGTCGGTCCACCTCCTCCTCTAGTTTCTGGACACTGCTTTCCAGCTCCTGGACACGGTTCTGGAACAGGCATGGTCAAGTTTTAATTTTTATTTAAACAAACTGGAATTGGGACTGTAAAAAAGAACTGTTTCTGGATTTAACAATCTGATACAAAAAGATTACACCAGTATTCAGTATTTTATCTACAAAGCTTCCTGGGTTACAAGCATACAAAATGGGTGAAGAAGAAAGGCAAAAACATTGATTAGTTTACACGTGCTTTTAGAACAGTTCAAACACATAGCGGACGACTACGATTAAGTTTAAGTCATAATGCCTATAGTCCACAGGACTACTAAGGCTACCCCAAAGCTGCAAACTTCTTTTTATTAATCTATACACTTAATGTTCAGACTAAAAACCTAAATAAAGCCACGTGCTATACCTAAAAGACTAATACAAAGATAAGTGGTTTCTCGTTCTTCGTTTTCATTGTCCTAAATGATTGTTTTTACCTGAAGAAGACCCAAGAGGTTGAAATGCATTGTGTTTTGTCCTGTAGTCTGTGTCTGTAGCGGTAACTGTAACTAACCTCTTTTCCTTCTAAATTTTAATAAAAATAAGACAAACGTACGAGTTCACAAAATCAGTTACTCACCCCGTCTCCTATTTTGTAACATAAGGAATGAACAAGTTACGATTTGCTCCTTTAAGTTCGGAGTGAATCAGATATGAAGAATATATCAGAATGAACATTTGAACAAAACATGCTGAACTGGGAAAAATATCTACTATTACGTATACTTGGGCTGTCTTGTAATTTTGAGCCTACCAATTATAAGCTTCTAATACAGAAAGGAAGACGATATGGTGAGCAAAGAAGTCAAACACTCATGGTAAGAAATTTTAAAGTTAGATGAATTTTATCATCCAACTGTCATTTAGAAAGAGAGGGGGTTAGTTACCGCCGAGGACATAGATAAAGTACAGGACAAGCCACAATGTTTCGACCTCTTGGGTCTTCTTCAGGCAAAACCATATCACATTTAGCACAGAGACAACGAAGAACGAGAAACCACTTAGCTTCTCATATTCGCGCACGATCGAAGTGGCCTCCGGACGAGCGAACATTTCCATCCGGCGGCCATTTTCATCGTGCGCGAATATGAGAAGCTAAGTGGTTTCTCGTTCTTCGTTGTCACTGTGCTAAATGTTATGTTTTTGCCTGAAGAAGACCCAAGAGGTCGAAATGCATTGTATCTTAGCCTGTACTTATTTTGTATATGTCCTTGGCGGTAACTAACCTCCTCTCTTTCTACATGTTGCTTCATTTTCCGCCCTCAGTCACTCTGTTTTGAATCTTATCTGTCATTATGTTCAAGAATTCAGGCATGATCTGCTAAAACAATTTTTTAAGTATTAAAAGTATCCACACTGGAACACTACTCTGCAGACTGAATTGTTTTTTTTTTAAAATTCTTTTATAATTGTATAAATGATGAAGAATAATCACACATAATTGAAGTTCTAGGCAAGCCATACAGAATGTGTTAAAATATACTTTCAGACGGTATACTGAATAAGCAACATTTTTTTTTCATCAGTACAGTGCGTGCGTGCGTTCGTACATACGTGTGTGTGTGTGTGTCCCCGCGCGCGCGCGTGTGTGTGAGTGTGCGTGCGCGCGTGCGTGTGTGTTTTGACTGCAGTGAAAAGAAAGCATGGGGGTGGATGTTGGAGAAAGCATGTTCCCGCGTGTGTGTGTGTTGGAAGGATGGTGGAGAGGGAGGAAGGCGATAAGGGAAGGAAGGAGGTGAGTGTACGTTTGGGAATGTGAGCTTGAGTATGTATGTGGAATTAAAATTCACTGGTTTTGTGTATTATGCTCTATTGATATGCTAAGTGTGTACTATGTGAGGTTAAGCATATCCCTCGCTGATTAAGAGTTGAGGGAAGAGGAGATGAGAGGTTATGCATACATACGTACGTATGATACAGAAAGCTTTTATCAGATGATAATTTGTCACGCTTTTTCATTTTCTATTCCACACAGTACGCGTGATCGTCTTGATACACGCGATCCATATGTTTCTTGCTTTTTGTTATGAGTGTTATAAAGATGACGACTTGCATTACATATGAACTCATGAACAGTTCCATATAGTTATCAAAAAAAAAAAAATAAAAATAATAGCACTGAATAAAACGACGTGATGTTTATAACATTCACAAAAATAAATTCTTTTAATCGATTCTACCACACCTGATATCTTTAGGAATGTAACTGGCGTAAAAAAATAAATTTTTTCTTGTAAATAAAATACAGAACTTGTGTTTAAGTGCGGCTGTAATACGAATTCTGAACATGTTTAAGGATACTGAAACATAGGTATTAAGATAAAATACAGTCTGCCATTTAGACGGGTTATTTCCTTAGGTGCGTCCCTTCTGTGTAAAGCAGTCAGTGATTAAGTAATAACAAACGTAACTGTATCTGTCTAGTTCCAGAATAATAATAATAAGAAATGAGTCCTGGGTCAAACAGATCAAAGCCGAATGGATGGTTTTCTATGCTAAGGAAATCTTCTGATCAGTGCCTTTTTAAAGTACAGGTGAACGCAATCATTGGTAAAATGCTGGCGATTTTCTTTGGACAGAAAGTCGTTGGTCTGACATGAGAAGAAAGCGACTTGCTTTTCGAAAGTTTTCATTCTACCCATGCATTCTTTGTTGAACACATTCATTAAGGTATCTGGTGCGTTACTGACAGGCAAGTGGTTGAACAGACCATTTTTGATCTTGAATGGATGGGTTAGCCGCCACTCGTGCCGCCACCATGATCCCACTAAAACTGTCACAGCAAATAAATGGAAGGTGACAAGTTCGTCAGATGACCAGAACAAACCAAAACGGCTATTAATTCTTATGTCTATGACCAGATATTGAACTTGTCCCACTTCGTTTTTGACGTCAATCTTTGTCTTCGGCGAAAGTTATTCAGAATTGCAGAGAGCTGTGTTTTGTATAGTATTTTCTTCGTTCCCGTTGCCAGATAGCTGCTTCTTCCTTTTCCCACAATCCGTGGGAAGTCTTTGTGGCACCACACTAAGAACAGTCACAGGTTCCTCCAGTTCTGTCGCCCGTGTGCCAAGGTCTGGAGCTCTGCAAACTTTGTCCCTGTCCACTCTACGTTATCAGTCCATCGTTTTTCTTGTCTGTCTTCCTCTCCGTCTCCCTAAAACCGTTCCCTGGAGGACTCCTGGAGCATGACGACTGGGTCTTCTAACATGGCAGTAATCTCATGATTTTCTGTCCCAGAGCGATGTCAGTTGATCTTCCTTCGGTCCTTTGTGCTGCCTGAGAGTTTCACGTACTTAGGCTACTGATAAGATCAGTGTACCTGATGCTTATTATCTTGCGGTATCTGATTGCAACAAGATACCCGATTAGTTTGTAGCCTTATATTCACCTGCGTCATCTTCCGTCTGCAGTCAGTTTCCGCTCTGGTGTCAGGTTGTCGACAGCTCTACCGACCACAGGGCAGGGCAGCAGTCTGCTGTGGTTCCCCTTTCTAGTCATCTAAAACCTATCCCTTCTAGCCCTGACACAATATTCTCCAGCATACACTTCGAATCTGCGGTCGGCCTACTCACCATCTTGACTTCTTCAGTAATTCACCTCATTTGTGCTCTGCAAGGACCCGCTAACGGACAATTGGAGAACAAGCATTTTCATTCTCTGTTCCAACAATGGAAACCAAAAAATATCCTACTACAATAAACCAAAAGCTGTGTTTACGAAAGCATCAATAGTTATCTCTTTCAGTATAACACAAACCACCCCAGCTCATCATTTTAATAACTATATTCATTAAACTGTATGTGTGAAGACAAGTACAAGCTTGCATTCATATACAGACAATTGGAGAACATGCATTTTCATTCACCGTCCCATCAATGAAAACCAAACACGGCAAACAAACGGTGCAACATGTGAGTTCATGCAAAGCAGCGCTAACCCAGGGAAGGTACACATGGAGGCACAAAAAAGTGCTCGAGGAGATCGTGCATGCCGTTAGTACTGCCGGAGGAAGCACTACGCCACCAGAAGCTCCAGCAACAAAGTTCTACACGGCAGGAGGGCCACAAATCATGGTCTAGAAGAGCCGTGATATTAAAAGCATGAAAGAGTTTACTGTGTAGTGCAGATTACTGGGGATGCACAGCAGACCTTCCAACGGGAGAACCATCCGGCGATCTTCAGAAAAGTGGCATTAGACCAGATATTGTTCTCCACTTAGCTACCTCAAAACAAATGATTCTGATCGAACTCAGTGTCATTCGAAAGCAGAATGGAGCAAGCGCACCTCTTCAAGACTGAGAAGTATGCCAGTCTATAGAGCAGCTTGAAGGAATCTGGCTTTAAAGCCCGGATCTCGCTATACAAATTGGGGCCAAGGGGATTTGTACGTTCATCAGCCTATGACCTCATGAAACAGCTCCGGATTTCAGGAAAGAAGAGGACCAGAACCCTGAAACGCAATGACAGAGGCAGCCGAAAAGAGAAGGCAACGACAGAGGCAGCCGAAAAGAGTTCAACTGGATCTGAGGAGGAACAAAAGTAAACTTCATATGGCTTAAATTTCCCAACTTAGAACAGGTGTTCCGTTAGCAGTGGGTTAAGACATCCGCCTAAAAAAGCACGCCTTGAGACCGCCCATCCATCGCAAAGTTGCGGGTTCGAATCCCGGCAGCGCCAGGGAAAAATATTTTAGCAGAAGGGCATTTGGGTGTACCTGGATGCGGCCCGGCCCCCTTAGACTGTAAGGAGTGCAGGGGCCGGAACACTTGTCCGAGGTGAGTTTCTTCTCTGAAGACCTGTTGTCAAGCTCTTCCTGCCTGTACTGTTTTACTGCTTTTTTCAAATATGAATGTTTGGTTCAGTCCGTCTTTCAGTGCGTTTTTGAACCGGTTACCAACATTTGATATATCATTTCCGTCTGTGCCGGTTAATTTTACGTGCGTGCAATGTACAAGTTTCGCATAGCTGGACTTAATTGGTTTGTCTATTTTTAATGACTATGTTGATCTGTACTTTTTTCATATTTAAATGAGTTTATGTTGATCTGTACTTTTTCATAATTAAGTGAGCGTATGCAAGTCATGTCTGTGAAAGTGTCCTTGCTCTCATCTTTCAGTTTCAACCATTACACGTCTGTTGTAAAGCGCCGTGAGCCTGGTCATGAGATGATCCGCGCTTTATAAATCACATCATTGTTTGCTTTAAAAACAAATCTTTTTGTCCAGAACTACAGATCTTCAAAGTTTTGACAGGAAAGATGCAGGACGAGTGGAATCATTTTCAGCACACCTGAATACCGAAATTTGCTGTTTGAATATTATTTAATCTGATTTTTTTTCCTCCGAAAAGAAACGGGTGTTCTCGACTCGAGGAAACTTTTTAGCTCCCGATAGTCTCTACACTGGACAGTGCCTTCGTTGGCAGCTGAAGACCACTGGCATTTGGCCAGCACTGACTTCCGTTAAGATTATGGCAAACTGTCAAAGTCCAGTCGAAAGGACGCAAATCATCTTGCTTTTTTTCTGTGACTTTAGAAACATAAACATTAATATTATCCAAACGGAAAACAAACATTTTCTAGCGTATTTAACAGTATATCTGCCAGCGCAGGGTGATTTTCAAACTGACTCATTGACTGGGAAACTTTCAAAGGACGGAAAACCGGTTTGTACGTTGACTTATTAACTCGTATCACAATATGCTAGGCATGATTTTTCTGATATTTTCTTTTTTTTTTAAATGGCGCACAACATGCAGCGAAAGTATGTGGGTTCACTAATGCGCGAGATCCCATTTCATAGTGACGAGGCTTCCGGCCGCTAGGCTACCACACACAGTTTTTTATTAGTACTGGTCAAGCGCTTGGCAAAGGTCAGTTTCCCCAGAAAAGAGAATGGATGATAGCCAGATCATCTTCATTTTCTGACTTCCCTCCTTTGAACGGTCATTTAATACTTAAGTGAGCTGTTCCTTTGGAAAAGGAAATGGGAGTCTTTATGCCTTCAGCGGGCTCTTTGTGACGCAAGTGCATGACTACGTTTACAGTGAAAAAAAACAAACAAAAAAAAACACTTGACGTTGTCCGTCTTGTTAACGTTTTCTGTTCGATTTTCGTTAAACGGAGGCGAATGCATTTTTCCAAATTGTCAAGTTTCGGCATCTGGAGACAAAAAAAAACCCGAAACCTTTTGAAACAGAAATCACAAATTAAAACAGAATTCTCTAATTGAACCGCAGACACATGCACCTTGCTCGTTAGCTTTAATTGTCCTAAATCCATATTTTTTTAATCCTTCTGTAAGGAAAAAAAATTCGGGTGCTCGATCATTATTCTCTGGGAAATCAGTTTTACGACCTTTCAGCTCTAAGCCTTTCCTAGTCCTGTGAACCATTTCTTAAATGGAAAATAAAAAATTCTTTTATTACTAGTAAAATTACTTTGACGGAGGCACTTCGTTAAATGCAATGACGTTATTTTCCACATTCTGTTAAAATACTACCCTGCAGGTCAATCACCTGATGTCTGTCGACTGTCGACGTAGACAAAATCGGTGGTCTGTGGTGCGTTTTTCCCCATTTCCAATGAAACATTTTAATCATGTAAGAGGAATTCTTGAACACGTTCACTGCAGTGGTTGACCATTTTCACCGTTGCCGAGCAAACCGGGATGAGGAAAAATGGGACACAAACGATCAGATTGTCTAGCAAAATACCTCAAAAAAAAAAAAACAAACAAAAAAAAAACTAAAGTCAAACGAGAAGCAGAATGACATGCCAGTTAAGCGCAGATATCTTCCATGTTCAAACGGATCCTGTTCTATTCTTAGCACCGGATCCAATCTTTGGACTTTGTCTTTGAGCCAAGTGCCATCTTTCCACCAGGTGTCCTTAAGATCGTCCCAGCAGTTTGTAAGTAATCTTGCCGACTGACTGGCAAACCAAGACACGCGGGTGAAAAATAGACCATCTCCTTGGCGGAGGTATATCCAAATTAGGCCACCAATTTCACAACAAAGAAAAAGGCAAGCGTCTGTCATTACGCTTCTCAAAACGTGGTGGAGGAAAATGAGCCAATGTTGTCGAAGGACACTGCAGAGTAGGCCCTTGCTTGTTATTCCATGACCGAGTTATATTGCCTCGTTGGAATGCATTCTACGAGGTACCTCAAATGGTGACGCGTAGAGGGAAAGACGGGGACGGGAGAAGGTAGGGATGGGTGGGTGTGTGGTGGTGGGGGGGGGGAGAGAGGAGTATGTGAGGGATGTGGGAGTGAGGAGGGGGCATGGGAGAGAATGGGGAGGACGGTCGATGAAAAGTTTTCAGACGGTGAAATCAATGGCAAATGTCATCTACACGCGCGGCAAAGACAACCACCAAGTATTGAACACAAAGACCACACGTAACTATGGAAGAATGTCAACGTGGGAAAGAAAGCAGACTCCAAATTGTCGCAGGCAACAAAGAGCACAGCCAGCAACGGATGATCAAACTTCTCTGCACGAACGAAAAGAAAAGACCTGAACTACTGAAAAAAAAACAACTCGCAACTTCCGAAGAAAATCTTAAGATTAAAGGCCACACCAAGCTGCAGACGAAAACAATGACAACACCACACTATTAAAGGAAAATAACATCAAAATATTGGAAAGATCACATCAAACAAATGAAGGGAAAAAGAACATACAAAACTATTGGCAAAATGCCCCATACTACCAAAAGATGAAAAACACCACACCAAACTACCGATGAAAATGAACATCACACAAAACATGGAGAGAGAAAAACATTAAACGACTGACAAAAACAAGAGAAATGCACTATTGTAGATGGAACCAAACGACAAAAAACAAACTGCTCCTATTATTGAAAATAAACTACTTATGTTCTGAAAAAGATGAAGACAACGCAAGACTATCGAACAAAACGAGTCCTGTTGCAGAAAATTAAAGGACATTGAGGTGCTGAAGGAAAAGACCACATGCAATTATTGAGCAAAAAGACCACATCCGGCTGTTGCAGCAAACGAAGCCTACTGGAAAAGACCACACCAAACAAATAAGGAAAGTAAAAAAACCATGCGAAACTATTTTGCAAGAAAATACCACCACACCATAATTTTAAAGGAACAAAGTTGCACCAAAGTACTGATGAAAACGAAGACCAAACAAACAATACAACTGGAGAGAAAAGAAACACTGAACTGACGATAACACTGCTCTACTGTGGATGAATGAAGTACACAATAGACAGTTGACGCAAACTGCTCCACACTCTTGAAACAACAAAACAAACAAAACCAGCGCCTGAAAAAGACGACTCCAAACTGAAGAAAAAAGACCTGTTGTAGAAAACGAGGACACTGAATTAGGGGAGCAAAAAATACCAAATCAAAGTATTCAAGAAAAAACAACACATCCAGTTATTGACGACGCAAACGAAAAACGCCAGTCGGTGAAAAAGTCGGGACAATGGCATGCTATTAAAGGAAAAAAAAAACCGAGTACATCAAGCTATAGATGAGAAAAACCATTACACCACGTTACTGAAGAACCTCACTCTTAAAAAAACTTTAAGACAAAAAAAAAAACCCCATGAAACTGTTACAGAGAAAAAACACTGAAGAAAGGAAGATCAAACCAAGATCAAACTACTGACAAAAAGCACACTGCACTACTGAAGAAGAGAAACATATTCACAATTAAAAAATGGCTACATCAAACTATCAGGGGAAACTACGACGGTACCAAACGACTAAAAACGACTGAAAAAAGCCCACATCAACGTAATCATAACCGCAGCAAACAAGTACAAACTACTGATAATAACCACTCCAAATTATTGACGAAAACACACTACTGAAGGAAAGAAACTCTTCAAACTGTTGGGGAAAAAAACGCACATCAAACTTCTGAAGAAACAGACTAAACGAGACTACCGAAGAAAATACCAGCCCACTAAAAAAATGTCCCTGCACATAACCACCAAGGACAAAGAGGTTCTATATAAATTAGGAAACTGACGGGATGAATAGGACAACTTCATGATCACTGATCCGACCAAAGGATCCAGAGCAGACGTACCCTGCTGGTGAACCAATCGATTTCTGTCGGATTAAGTTCTCTTCAAGGTGGTCTATTCAACGATGACCTTGCTTTTGTTTTTCCTGTATGTGTCATGGCATACTGCATGTGTACGTATGTACGTTACATCATTTTATTTTTTAGAAATTTTCGCTGCATTGAAATTACTTTGAGGCCGTATGTTTAACGTTTGTCAGTTATACTATGTCGACAGATGTTTTTGTGTTTAAGTATCACAGGCGGCATCGCAGGGTTTTTTTTTCTTTCTGATGTTTGTAATGATGTAACCTAATGGTTTTTTTTTTTTTCATCCAACACATTATCGTTTCTACGCTATTTTTGCGTCTTGTTCGGCACTTAATTCTTGCGCAGCCCAAACTTTTTCTATTCATCTATTTGTGTGTCTGCCGCTTACTTCATTGTTAAAAAAATTAAAACGACCTTAACCTTAATGAAGAGCTAACCTGACAACCAATACATACAAAGATCAACCCAAAGAAATAAACATCAATAAGCCAACACAAAATACAAACGGGAGCCTACATTGGTTGACTCGCTCCGTTTTCGGGCCACCACCACAGTCAGCTCCTGAGCGGTGTCCAGCAAGGCCTGGATGTCGGCCAGGTCCTGTCCCAGACACTGGGCCCCGTTCACCTGCAACACCACCAGCATCAACACCACAACACTACCAGCACCATCATGAACACAGTCAGCATCACCTGTCAGAGAGAAAGGTGCCGGACCGGGCAGATGAACACCTGGGCAGACACTAAGCCTTCATCATCAAAGAATTATTTTACATTCCATGCCGTCCTTTGGAGAAAAGGCCGCTGAGCGTTGTGGGGCGAGTGATATACACGCCGAAAAAGAATCGTGTACAATGGTGTGTTAAATACGTCTGTCCCAATCCCCAAAGATGGGATATGGCCACCTTAATGGTGGCATTAACAATGATCACATGCATCAAGTAATCACCAGTGTTAACCTCTGAGTAGCTCTGTTCAAAGAACGAAAGTAATGATGGTAATTCCCTATGCTCGGCCGCTTGTACAGGAAAGAGAAGAGGAGCAGAAACATGTCTCGTGATGTGTCGGGCTCCACGCTGCATTACGTTTACCCTAATCTCATTTTGTCCCCAATCATGTTTAATTAACTTCTATGTCATTTCACTTAATTCGCGAAAAAATGTTGGTGAATCCTTTGGACTATGTGATTCATCATGCTATTTCTAAACCTTGTTTTTCTTTTTAGGTGAAATGAATACACCAACATCACAATATATTTTTACATTCTAACGTGAAAGATCGCCCATCGACTGGAAAGTTTACACCCATTCACAACACACAAGCTGGCTCTCTCAGGGGAAAACAATTGATTTAAGATTAAATAAAAGCATGCACACGCACACGCCAGCACGCGTGCGTGCGCGCACACGCACACGCACGCAGTGCACATCAATGAAACATCAACTGAAGTGTCTCTCTCAGCGGCGATAATGGAACAAGAAAAAAGTCATATGAACAGTACAGTGTGACCCAGCTGTTACACACACAAAAAAAAAAAAAACGTGATTCTCGTTTACATGTCAAGGGTAGAGAGAACACTGACATCGTGTGTAAGAACAAAAGGTCAGGTTTTGGGGGCTCGGAGGCGTGTGCCACTGAGAAAGGAAGGCCGTAAATATACCCCCACCGTTCGTGTGTGTGTGTGTGTGGGGGGGGGGGGGGGGGGGGGGGGGGGGGGGGGGTCACTATCTCTGTTCTCTCCAATATCCCCCCTCACTCCCCTCCCCCTCTCTCTCGGTCTCGGTCTCATTTCAAATTACAATTTAACTTACAACATAAATGACAGTTTTACGTGTGGTCCAGTTAGGCATGTATACGTTCATAACCCTCCCCTGACGAAGCCTGATAAAAGGCGAAAGCTTGGGGAAGATGACCAGTTGTGGAGTTGGGAATGTTGGTTGTGCAGATATCATTACAACTCTTCTTCCTATGAAAGGTCAACTTTCTGCACCCTGCGTCCTCGAGCGGGGCTCAATAGTCTGACAGACTTACAACCCGCCCCCCCCCCCCCCCCCCCCCCCCCCCGCGCACACACATCTATGTCTAATTATATATATATATAGAGAGAGGGGGGGGGGGGGGGGCAAAGCAGTGATTAATGGTAAAAAAAAAAAGTCAACAGTATTGGTGCAGTGGAAAGAAATCCCAACCAAATGGCATGTTACAAAACAGCATGCTATGGGCTTCGTTTATTGCAGCCGTGTCTTTACTTTATACCGCATTGTATTTTTTTTCTTTTTTTTTTTTACACGTGTGAAATCAAAACAACAAACAAACAAAAACAGGCTGCATGAGGACAAGGAGAGCATACGGGAGGGGTGGTGGTGGTTGGGGTGGGGGTACAGCAAGCAATGCTCGCTGGAAAAGGGTACTGAATATGTACACAGGAAAAGTAACATGGTTTTCCATGTGTCTGCACGGTACAATTACATGATACTGGTCAAAGGTTGTCGTTTCCATTCGTTCGTTTATATTGGCACGAAGGGGGAGGGGGGGGGGGGGGGGGGTAGTGGGGGCAGCCCAAATACCGCAAACAGTCCGACAGCGCTTACTCTGGCCAGTTCAGAATGGCGACCTGGGACAGGCCAAACGTTGAACCACATATTATCCAAAAAGCATGATGATGTGTTCCGAGTTTCGGATCCGTTGTTGTTTCTTGTCCGCTGCTATTGTGAGTGTAGGGTAGGGTAGGGTAGTGTGAGTGTGAGCGTGTGCGTGTGGGTGTGCAGTTTTTTTTTTTTTTTTTTAACATTCAGATTAAAAGAAATGCTGAGTAAAGGCAACTTGATCTGCTTTAGTGCTGTGAGAATGTGCATCTGCGATATATCATCTAATCATGTCGTCAGAACGTGTGACAATACAGCATGCAGCGGTAGCAGTTAATTTACCGTGTATCGGCAGAGACGCATAGAACACATGTGGACGGTATACTGTAAAAATCATAATTATCATTGCCTCCGCAACGATCAGCCCCTTGCGCTTTGAGGACATAGCTATTTGGCGCTTTTGAATTATCTCAGGGCGCGCTCTTGAATTACAATCGGGCGCGCTTGGGCCGCTTTTGAACTACAATCAGGCGCGCTTTTGAACTACAATCAAAAAGTACAAGCGCTGTTGGGGAAAATGAAAAGTTACAGAGCGACGCAGAGAATCGGAACCCACATCAACAGGGATCTGAAATCCTGTAAAGGAGGTGGTGGAGGTCAATACTTTCTGTAGTAATTATCTCGAAAAACTAATCTAAAAAAAAGAAAGACTGTGGATACACATGTAGGGAACATATCTTTGATATAATCAATCCTATCGATTCTTGAAAGTGAATGGTTCTTTGATAATTAAAACAACAAATCTCTGGAACTGTTTGCAGAGCGAAAAACATTTCACTGGCCAAATGGATCCCTTCCAAAAAAAAAAAAAAGTGATATAGCTCATGTCCTCTCTCGCTCTCACACACACACACACACACACACACACACACACACACACACACACACACACTCACTTCTTTCGCTCTTTCATTCTCTGCCTAACCATGCATTCAAATGTTATACTATTCCCGAAAGTACTGTACGAACCAATGCAACTGTTTTCCCTTAAAACACTGATCAAAAACAGCAGAGTTAAGAAACAAAACAAAACAAAACTGACCTCCACCAACAGGTCCCCAGCCTGCAGGTCCCCCACCAGCACGTGCTGCCCGCATCGTTCATCCACACTGTCCACCGCCGTCAGCTCCATGGCCTGGGTGGCGCTGCCCGACCTGACGGGGCGGAAGGCGCTGCCCGGACCGCCGATGCGCGCACAGTGGCCCTGGGGTGACTGGGCCGCCGACCCCGCGTCCACGCTGAAGGCCGGCAGGCTCACCTCCACCGTGCCCAAGGTCAGCAGACTGCTGGCCGTGAGAGATGCCGGGGTGGTCAGCCTGGCCGAGCACAGGTCGTAGCACTGGGACAGCTGGAACAGGGTGGGGATGGGGGTGGTCTTGACGTGCGCTTTGGGGGGAGAGCGCGGGCTGCTGTGGAGCACTACCCCGTTGCTGCTGGAGGTGGTGATGGTGGGGTTGTTGGTGTTGCTGCTGTTGTTCAGGACGTTCCCGTTGCTGTGGTTCCAGTGTCCCGGCACTGTGATCACGCTGTTGCTGGACTCCTGGGCTTGGGAGGACAGGCTGGGGGTCCCGGACTCCCCCGTCGAGTTGCCTGCAGGTTCTCCGCCGTGTTGGGTCCCGCTTTGACGGCGCCGTTGGCTCTGTGCGGCGACCCCGGGTCCTCCTGACAACTCCTGCTGCGGCCAACCACCTGCGGTTTCAGCACCAGGTCGTCTCCGGACGAACCGGCGGCGTCCGCGTGCCCCTCCGCCCCTGGAGCAAGGTCTAGAGATTTGAAACTCGGCGCCGAACTCCAGCCAGGCTTCGGACCGTTCGCGCCCTTCGGTGGCTGGTGGTCCGCCGAGTTCCCATTGACCTGCACGCACTGGGAGCCCGCTCTCTTCTGCTGCTGGGGGGGGAGACGTGTTGCTTTTAGGTCGGGGCTTTTCCTCAGGGTGGACGAGACGTCTCGGGGAGCCGTGGGCCTGGTGCGTGCCGCCAACTGTCTGACCGCCGTGGCTTTTGCGGGCCGAGGCGGGAAACAGATTCCGCGGCATGGGCACTGGACGGTAGGGTTCGGCATGGACGCGAGGGGTGTGGACGGGGTGGTGGTGCTGCTGTGTGGTTGGGGTAGGACAAAGAAGGGTGGTAAGGAGGGCTCAGGTGATTGGCCATGTCGCCCTCGCACTCCGTGTTGGTGGTGTACCCGGAGTCCATGGTGCTGGAGTGGCTGTGGGAGGTGGAAGAGGAGGTTTGCCCCGCGTCACTGTGCTGATCACTGCACAGGTTGGCGTCTCCTGGGAAGACCCGGGGTTGGCCGGGTTGCCGTGATGATGGAGAAGCCTGTCTCTCTCGTTCCCGCAGCAGTACTCTCTCCCCTTCACGCCCTGTTCCCCTACCGCCTCGGAGTTCTGTTTCCGGGACTGGGAAGACTGCCCATCCCCCAGGCGGACTTCCAGGAGAGTGGACACCTCGGAGTCCCAGCCCTGCTCGGTGAGGGAGGAGGGGGCAGGAGGGCGGGGTGTGCGGGGCGGTGTGTGTGACGACATGGTGGAGCTGGTGGTGCTGACGTCACCACAACTGCTGACAGACATCCTGGACCTGATCACACCCAACACATGGCTGGAGAGCGTGGCGTCATGTGTAAACTATTCATCCCCGGTCCTCCCATTCCCGCTTTTCAAGCGCATCGTATAAAATGTATAAAAATAGGAAAAATAATTAAGAGATTGTGTGAATACTTTTCAACATTATTTTCTACCCACTCTTCCCCCCTTCTCCTTTTGCACTCTGTGTGTGTGCGTGTGTGTGTGTGTGTGTGTGTGTGTAATCTGGGCGACTCGGTCATGAAAATTGTAGACATTATCCAGAACGGACACACGCTGTCTATTCTGGCAGTGTCAGCCTGCCCACAATGGCTTTCGTTATTTTCGTTACGTTTATTTTTTTTTCTTTCATTTTCTACGCCTCCCCCCCCCCCCCCCCCAGTAAATACCTGTGATATCAAGCGGACTGGCTGGCGATTTCCGCACGACATTGTCTTGCACTCCTTAGTTAAGGTTGTCGACAGTTTTAACTTCTGTGTCATGTATTATTTTCATCGTTCATTGGTTTTTTTCATGATGTGAATTTTTCTTCGGGGATACGACAGTTTTCCTCGTACGATTCCATGTTTGTATATCCCGAACATGCCCTGTGTGGTCGACTGGGCTGTGATTAAAAATAATCTATAATCAACAAAATGCACGATCCCACATCCTATCTCCACCCGTTTCCATCATTCTGTCACGCGTGTAACGGGTGTGACAGTCGGGTGTTAGGACAACTGGACCCCGGGGGAGCGGCAATGGTTGTACCGATGAATTTCACCTAGACATAAGGCTTGTTTGTACTGAGAAACTTCACCGGCACATGTGGCTGGGTATGTGGGCGGTTAGATTAAATACGCCATTAAAAAAACGTGAATGTTCTACAAATACGGCTTCTTAGGATAGTTACAAGAGATGACATTTTCATTAAAAAAACATACCACAACCCTGACGGCAGTTGGCATGAGAATGGTGCTGTTTGTAACGTATGAAGAAGACATCTTTGTCAGAATTCTGTTTTGTGTTGTACATTAAATCTGCTTTATTTATACCTTGTACTGCATGTTCATTCGAGTTTTGCCCCGTTTTCAATCAATTGCAATTGTATTTTTCTTTACAAAATTTGACTGTGATAGTTTATGTACTGAAGAACTTTACCGTGGTATGTGGATTATTATTATTATTAAGAGTACTTATAAAGTGCCTATTCCCGGCCAGAGACCAAGTTCTAAGCGCTTTGCAATCCGCATCCTCGTTTACACAATGGCCTGCCTACCTGGGTAGAGCCGACTGAACAGCTGCCTGCTGGCATTTCATTCAGTCGATTTCCGTGTCATACAGACAACATTGTTCATTCAATACAGCTATTCTTTCATTCTTTTGATTTTTCACGCAGAGTGCATGCTATGTGTAACGTGTTATCCATACCAACGGCCTAACAAGCCTTTTCTCCAAAAGTTGATGTTGGGAATTTACCTGTGTGCAAGATGTTACGCGTGCGTTCACACACGGAACCTCGGTTTATAGTCTCATTCGACGGACTGTTTGGGAAATGGAGTCGGAGCCAATGTCAACCCCGAGGGAAAAAATCCCCCTGTACCGAAACGGCCCGGAGAAGATTCGAACCCGCAACCTAGGATCACCAAGATTACGAGTCCGGCGCTACACCAACGAGAGCTATTCCGGCCTCCGTGGTTGTAAACTTGCGCTGATAAACTTTACCATATGCGAATGGCTTGCATTGCACTTTCCCATGGTATGTGGATGATTTTTATGGGAAAATGTTTAAAAATCTATGTGCATAGTTTGCTGAAAGGAACTTTACCGTGACATGTAGATGGTTTATACTGAGGAACTTTACCATGACGTGTGGATGGGTTTATACTGAGGAACTTTACCATGACGTGTGGGTGGTTTGTTACTGAGGAACTTTACCATGACGTGTGGGTGGTTTGTACTGAGCAACTTTACCATGACGTGTGGGTGGTTTGTACCGAGCAACTTTACCATGACGTGTGGGTGGTTTGTACCGAGCAACTTGTACCATGACGTGTGGGTGGTTTGTACCGAGCAACTTACCATGACGTGTGGGTGGTTTGTACCGAG
Organism: Conus betulinus; assembly: GCA_016801955.1. NCBI lineage: Eukaryota > Metazoa > Mollusca > Gastropoda > Neogastropoda > Conidae > Conus > Conus betulinus. Next base: position 296,122 of record JADBJO010000541.1, on the reverse strand, counting down.
CAACTTACCATGACGTGTGGGTGGTTTGTACTGAGCAACTTTACCATGACATGTGGGTGGTTTGTACTGATTTTGTCACAAGAAGTGGATTGTTTGTCCTGAGGAATATTACCACAATATGTGGATGGTTTGTGAGCTTATCAAGAAAGTGTACCATATCTTGAGTGATTTCTACTGAGAAACTATCCCATGACTCGTGGACGATTTGTATTGAGGAGCTAGATATATGAATGGTTGTACTGAGAAACGTTACTGTAATATTCAGATGATCTGTATTGAACTTTCGTTTTTGCTCTCACATTTTCCGTGCACTTCAGAGGCCTTGCAACCAAGCCGCTCTAACCCCCCTCCCCCTACCCCCTCCACAGCCATAGCCACGCTCTGTCCCGCCACCACCTGGCGGTCTACAAGATGCCACCATATACAGAGAAACTTTCCAAGATGTGTTGAAGTTTCTACTGAGAAACTTTACAAGATATGTGGGATGGTTTGCGCTGTCTTTTATGAAGACATGTAGATGGTTTATTCTGCGAAACTTTACCATGGTATGTGAATAAAATGTACTGAGAAACAAAGAGATATGGAGGGCCTGCATTCAAGTGCTTTATCAGAATCCATGAATGGTTTTGTACGGTGGAGATTTACCGAGGTATGTTTATGGCTTGGATTGGGATACTTTACAAGATACATAGATGGCTGGTGTTGAAATTAAAACTTCACAAGATGTGTGGATGGCATATACTGAGGAAATTCACTACATACGTGGATAGACTATAAGAAGCGTTACCAAGATTTGTGAATATTTTGTTCTGAGGAGCTTTTAGCAAAACATTGCCTCATTATACTAAGATACTTTCACAAAGCATGTGGCCAGTTTGTCATTGAGAACTTTAGCAAGATACACAGCTAATTGTAATGAGGTTCCTTCTCTGAAGATCTGCTGTCAAACTGTCATCAGAGTTTTTTTCTACCGACATATATGTGGTCGGATAGTAACAAAACACTTTACAAAGATTTGTTGATGACTTGCATCTAAGTTATTTACTATGATATGCGGCCGTTCTGAAATACAGAACTTTATAAAGTTTCGATGAGCTTTACCAGGACATGTAGCCGTTTTGAAATGAAAATCACATGTGGCCAGTTGTTAACATGTGCAGCTTGAGTATCCGTTCTGTAAACAACACAAACACAAAACAAATTCCTGGAATGGGTGATTTCTCAACCGTATAATCATAATCATCCTTTGACATCCCCTTTTGTCTTAACAGCCCATATAGTTTCGAAAAATCTTTTTACGAGTAATTTTGACACATCATTGTGGCACCGTTTTGTCCACAACGTTTCAACATTTTGTAAGTTAACTGAAAATGTATATGAAAAAGCAAAACAACACCAACAAAAAAAAAACCCCCAAACTCCCCCATATCATTTGTCATATAACTGCGCGTGCTGTAAGCAGCATAAACAAAAAAAACATTTTCTTAACGTAAATACTTATTACTTATCTAGACGTAAATGCATCAGTTGATGCAGTTGCTTTAAAGTCAGCAAAATATTTCATTCAGACATTTAAAACCGACTTTAAAATACTTTCAAAATCATGGTTACAACCAGAGGAACAAATAAGGCACTCATCGCGTTATGACACTAGAAATGGAAGGACCCGATTAGGGCAAAAAGAAACGATCATCACCCGCGCGCGCGCGCGCACATACACACACACACACACACACACGCGCGCGCGCTAAAAAAAAACCAAAAAACAACAACAACAAAAACTGACATCCTACCTCATCACTTCAGTGAACCGCTTCAGTCTCTCCGAAGTCTCGTACACCGAGGACGGCGGCATGTTGGTCCTGATCGTCAGCGGAGACAGCACGGTCTGGGCAGGATCAGACGGAGGGTCCGAACCCCCGTGGCGGTACCCGTGCCCGTCATACTTCACCCCTCGCTGTCCGTCCACATCTCCGTTCGTCAGATGGTGCGGGTGGTGGTGGTGGTGGTGGTGACTGCCGTTGCTCAGGTATGGCGGGGGTGGTGGCGGCGCGAGGCGAGGCGTGAACACTGTCAGGATGTTGATGGCTGCCGCTGACGTAACCCGGCGCCACGCTCCGGTCGCCTTCCCCGAGTCGCGGGGAATGTCCGTTGGCCATGGGTCTGAGGGGAGAGCAGGCAGCCCGCTCGGGTGACCTGGTGGTGTCCCCAGTGGGCTGCCTCCCCGTGGACCTGTCGGGCCGCTTGCACGCAGCACTGAGGCTGAGGCCTGGGGTGGCCCGGAGACAAGGACACGCTGGGCAGGCTGTCGGCTTTGCGCTGCCCCACCAGAGAGAAGGTCGTCAGTCCAGAAGACACGCTGCTCATGGACTGAGACCGTGCGTCCACGTCGATGTTCCGAGGGTCGTGAGTCGCCGGCATCTGAGAGCCACGGACACCGTGCGAACCGGGTCCGTACCCATTGCAGACTGGTTCGTAGTTGGGGTACCGACCCTGTTGACTCGGCCGTTGGTTGGGGCAGCTCTGAAGGGTACGGTTCGGGCTCTGGTCCTGCCTGACCAACGGTGCTCTGTTGCCCTTGTTACTGTTACCCTGACAGGGAACCGAGGAGTCTTCGTTGCTGCCTTTGTTGTTGTTGTTGTTTGTTGTTGATCTCCTGGTCCTCGTCTTCGGGGATGGAGGAGTAACGCAGTTCTCGCCGGTTGAAGTCTCGATCCCTGCGGGGCAGGTACTGGTAGAGGTCGGAGGTCGAGGGGCACGAGTCGGAGCGAGCGTAGTCCGAGCACCTGCGAGGTCCTACCCCGACACACTGCGTCGGCTGGTTCACCAGTCGGTCTTTAGCGCGAGGTAACGGCGACGGGTTTCCGAGCCCTCGGTGCTGTTGGATGTTGTCGACTGCCTGTCCGTTGGTCGTCCTGTGAAAAAAAAGTCAAGATGTGACGGGTAAACTTCCGTTGATGAATCGAGACGGTAGCGAAGACGTTCAGTGATAACTAGCAACTATGTCTGCGGCAACAAACTGAATTTGTTTTCCAAGTCTTATTTTAAGTGACTAACTGTTGTTAACTGGTAAATCTTGTACGTCGCCGTCTTCTTCAGTTCAATGTCGATTCAAGTTTACACGATATTGGCAGATAGTTACATAAAGTATTTGCACTGTATATGGAATCTGTTGGGGAGGGGGGGGGGGGGGGGGGGGGGGGGGGGCCACGAGGAGCGGCAGCAGTGGGAATTAAATACGTTACAAAAGATGAGAGCTGGTTGGTGAAAGATGCTATGGGATATTGATAGGTAAATGGAGTTTTGTTTTAGCTTCTGAAAAATATTTTCTGCACATTAAAACATACTCAAAAATGCAAAGTAATATGAACTTCGATACACACGAGTGAGCGCTCAAATTTCACTGACACAATGATCCTGTCTTGGTGCTGAGGAGACCCCAGAGCCTATTATAGTCGAGAACTTCCTGCAACCTCACCCTCTGTAGGGGTGCAACCCCCACGAAGCTCCTGTCGCTCTTCTATCCACACGCATGGACAGTCATCACCAAGCAGTAAAAAGGAACAGCAGACCCCCTCGACGTTTACGGCGCCACGGGAACCCCAACGACTCTCCCTCTCCTCGACACCGACGGGGGGGGGGGGGGGGGGGGGGTTTGAGGTCAACAAGGGATTTCGTATCGAATTCGCCCAAGAAAACGAGCTCCTTGGCAGTGCAGATAGCGCGATGGCACAACTCGCATATCCCCGGGAAACAACCATGTAAGACTCCAACCACTTCACCCTGAAAAGAAACAGCTACACGTCGGACCACATAAGTCCCCAAACACGACCTGCTACAACGAACAGTTATAATTCTCACCCATCAGTGCCGTCCCTCTTCCCCCTCGCGCGCCCCCCCCCCCCTCCTCCTCCTCCTTTCTTTCGGTCTTACAGCTCCCTTTCCCACCCCCTTTGCCCCATCCGTAAGAGCCCACACAGCAAACATTCTGGGAACAACTTGTCATTAACATATAAAAGAACGTGTAACTCGCCACCCAACATTACAACATAATAATGAGATATTTAACAATAATCTCTGTCCCCACGACACAAATTGCAATAGATCCTGTAAGAAGCTTTGTTAACAAAAAAAAAAAAAAAAAAAACGGAAAAAGGCAAGAGAATAAAATAAAATGGCATGAAGAAGATAATGAGGAAACAGGAAATCCAACAGCTGTCCACATGATACACAGCCCATCCCAACACGCCGTCCTTTCTGCTCAGAGCGTCCAACAACTGAGCAAAGGCAGGGCAGAAGCTGTTTAATAGGGAAACTCCTGTTTTTTTTTAATTTGTTAGACTTCTACAAAAAATATTATAATAATTATAATATGCTGTTCCTCTTTTCTGCATAGTGATTACTGCTTACGTTTGAGGATAGACGGGAGACAGGGAGCAGCCTCATGGGCTATATATGTTGGCTGTCAATTTGTGTCTATTGTCGCATGACGTGCAGACAGTGTAACAATGATGAAGAGACGAAATGGGGTGTTTTGTCTTTCAATAAAATTAGAAAAAAAAAAATCAGTGAACCACATCGGGCTCCCGTCAAACGATCTGTGGGTTATGATGATCATGAGCACCACAGGGCTCTAACCCACTGCCCTAGCAGGCCAGACTGACCTGGAAGACCATTTCCCATGATTCCAACCTTCACATCACACAGCACTGCGGTCCTAAACCGACTGTTGAATATTTCACGCGTTAGGTACACCATCTCCAAACAATGAGCCCGAAATGGGAAAGAGATTTTTTTTTTTTTTTAACAACTTTGGCATTGAGTACTTCTGAATAATAGTTTGAGGTTCACGTACACCAGGAAAACTATGGACTCAATCTTTAGGCTATAAATACAACAGGATGACTGTGCTGGCGACTGAAATTTTGCAGTGATGGAATGTAAACGTCACACAGCCAGAGTAAAAATGGACAGGTGAAAGGTCGGCTGTACATTTTCATTCCTAGGAAAGGAGAATCTTGTTGGAACAAAAATTGCCACAAAAAAATGTAAAGGGATTTACGAATTACCAGCGCGGCAGTCAGTGAGAAGACACGCACTGTACATCGATATATATATATATACATATATATATATATATATATATATATATATATATATATGAGATTATGTCTCACACAAATTTGAAAAAAAACAAATGCTTTCCTATTAACAGTTTCTGTCTTGATAAAATATTCATTAACTTCAGGCTATAAAAAGCACAAATGTTCAATTCATTATAACTCTTCGTAAGGGGAGCTGAAAATAGCAATGACATTTCCAGCGATACCTCAAGGGACGGGAAAGAAACAAGGAAGCAAGGGGGATGAGTGGGGAGGGGAAGCTCACGTACTCATTCACCAATACTCACTAGAAATAAACCTCATTAGAAAAATTTAACGAAAAAAAAAAAAAAACGCTGACGGCCACACACTCATAATAACAATAAAAGTATAAAATGTAAGACTACACCTGAAAAAAAAACCCAAACTAATTAAACAACAAGTCTCACAAACTAGTGAACTACCTTATAAGTTGCAAAGTGACTAACGTGGAAAACAGTGCCCTTAGAAACAAACAAACCGACAAATGGCTAAAAACAACCAACTCACTAGTCAACTACGTAACTCACTGATCATAGCTGGCTGACCAGTCGACTGAAAACATTAGTTCATTGACTAGCTAGCTACGTTGCTAGCTGACGAAGCAGATAAAACCGGTAAAGTGAGTAAAGATAACAAAACTAGATGACAGAGGGGCTAGCACATTACCAAATACACCAGGAAACAAAACAAAAACTAGACAAATGAAAGCCAAATATACACTGTTCATGGAAATGATCACCAGCTGTCATTACCAGCCGTCACATTAGGAAGCGGGAGGAGCAGAAAAGAAAACGCAGAAGCCATGATGATCTCTGCGCTTGTGGGGAGGAGGAAAGGGAAGATGAAGGGAGGGCGGGGGAATGAGGGGGGGGGGGGGGGGGGAGGGGGAGGGGGCCAGCGAAGGGGAATAGGAATGTGCGCTTAAATGCTTATGAAATAAGAAAATTAAATAAAACAGAATATTCAACCCCAAGCACGTGTGTGTGTGTGTGTGTGTGTGTGTGTGTGTGTGTGTGTGTGTGTGTGTGTGTGTAAATGAGAGAGAAAGAGAGAGAGAGGGCGGGAGTGTGTGAGAGAGTGAGAGAGATGAGGGTTGAGAAGGGAAGAAATGAAGAAGGGGAGGAGTGGAAGATGCCATATTCACAAGTTAAATTAACACAATGTAGTCGTGTGCATCTGTACATTAAAACTATTAACTGTCATGTATTAATCCACCCCACATAACGAACAGACGACACATTTTACGTATAACTATCAACAATCACGCTTTTCACATTACTGTATGACATGACAATATTTCGCCGCGCATCATCAAAAAAAAAAAAAAGAAAAACAACAAACAAAAAAAAAAGCAATTACAAATACTGTTGTGTGACTTTGCTGGAGCCGAGCTGCACACTCGTTGTCTGTCACTGTTGGTAACACTCAAGCTCTGAAAACGGAGACAGTCATGAAAGATACGGCGCTATATCACACACCACTGGTTGCAATGTACATTTGTATGGGAGCTGCTATGCTCTATACTTCATGGTAACTGTCTATTCCGGTGACACGCACTGTTAGAACACAAATTCAGGCTTGCAAACTACACCTTACGAATGCTAAACACGGTTTGCAATCTCTCTCTCTCTCTCTCTATATATATATATATATATATACATATATATATATATAAATAGACTAATAAATTCCAAGGATAAATAACCGAGCACCATTCCAGCAACTTACAGAGCAGCTTGGTGTGTGCAATGACTGCAAGAAATGTTCAATTACAAAACAAAACATGCTCTTATGTCTTAGATTGAAGGTGGCACCTTTGTTTTGTTTTTGTTTTTGTTTTTTTTGAAAACTCAACAAACATACTACGGTACTGCACACCAGCCCCTTTCTGGGATAGCATTCTTCTTAAAACCGAAAAGGCAGAGGAATCAAGTCACCACTTACACCGCGGTCACTGAGAGAAACAATCAGGTTTCGAAATACCGGTATCTGACCATGAGTTATAGGTTAGTGAGTTTCCTCCCCTTTGGAGATTGTCTCCCCCTTGGAGACTATAAGCTTGCTGAAGGCTCATTTTGAGAAGTATTTATTATTCCCCATTCACCCTCTCAAGCACATACTGTTAGTTAGGCAGAATTAACTACCACTGCAAATATGAATGCTTATCTCCCCCTATTTCTTCAATCTAAGACATAAGAGCAAGTTTGGTTTTACAATTGAATATATATATATATATATATATATATATATATATATATATATATATATATTTCTGTAAAAATAGGATGATAAAAAGAAGTTTTAAAATCTCTAAAAATTAAAAAAAATTTTTATCATCCTATTTTTTAACAGATGTTGCTCCCCAAGGGGTCGAGCATTTTAAGAATTTTGTTAGGCATTTTAGTGGTATTTTTGATATATATATATATATGTGTGTGTGTGTGTGTGTGTGTGTGTAATAATCCACGACGAAACTAGCACTATACCTTTTTTTCCCTGTCAGTCTCTGCAGGAATCACAGGCGTCGAAACAATCTCATTCTTGACATAAACAATGACATCATAACCACTCATGTCGCCAAGTCGGTGAAAACGAAGGTCTACCTGACGACAAACAGGCTGCAGAATAAACAGATGAAAAACACGCTGGATTAACCAAGGCGCTGCATGGAGGATGAGCCAGCGGGAAGAATGAAGGAATCGCTCAACCTTCACAACACACAAATGAAGAACCACTGAGCGCAAGACGAAGCAGCACATCCACCGAACTCTTCAGACAAGATACAGATGGCTAAAACATAAACCTACCTATTTAGGTGTGTGTGCTTTTTTTTTTTTTCTAGCCTCAAACCACAAAAACAGACCCCGTAGACCAGAGAGGTAAAAAAACATCAAACACCTACAGCAGCAAAGAATTGAAGTTTACCCAGCCTACTGCCCCCTGCTCAAAGACATGGCTAAAGCTTGGCTACGAAGCTTGCTGTCAGAGCAAAAAAAAAAAAAGTGTCAATTCCCACACCAGCATCCCAATCAAATCACCCGTTGATGACGACACTCTGGTGAACTGGTCGTCAGCTACATGGATTCCCATTCTCCTCGGGGTAACCAACAAACATGACCGTATTGCGAAATGCCGTTTCAATGTGAAACTTGACATCGCACGGTCGTAAACCTTCACCTGAGCGATGCACGAGCAATGCCTGCTACACCGCAAAAAAAAAAAATCCACATTTCCAGAAGATACATCCTCCAGCCTGACAGTGACACTGACTCAACTGAACACCGACTGCTGCACGAAAACCTTTCCCTTACTGATGAATAACTGCGCTTGACACTGTGTGTATACACACAACGCACGTATGTGCGCACACACACACACACACACACACACACACACACACACACACACACACACACACACACACACGTGCTTTACACGTATACACACAGTGTCAACCGCAGTTATTCATCGCGTGTGTATGCATGTGAGCGGGGTATAGGTGTTCGTTCGTACGTGCGTTTGCATGTGTGCGCGCGCGCCTGTGTGTGTGTGTGTGTGTGTGTGTGTGCGTGTGTGTGTGAAGCATTTTCCTAGTATGCTGTAGTAGTGTAAAGCTTGTACTTCAAGTTGTGTTATTTTTTGTATTATTTGTTTGTCTGAAACATTGTGTAACCGTTTGTGTTAAACACACAAACAGTTGCGGATGACAGTAAACCTCCAATAAATAACATAAAAATAACATTTCCTAAAAAAAAAAAAAAAACGAACTGTGTAGCGGACTAAAAGACCATTAGTTAGAAAGGCCGTCGGCATTCTACTTCTCAACAAACAGACCACTGATATAATCGTGAATGTATGCTAGCAGATGTGTGGTTGCCCTAACAATTCTTTTTAAAACATATGTGGTGGGAATTCTCCATCACCTGTAAGCTTACCTAGCAACTTCCGAATCATTCAGATCGAGACTCTTGTTTGATATGCGTGATCTCAAATATAATTACGCCAAATGTGTGCGACAGATATTTTGATATGTATGGTAATTTTGAGGGGGGAAAATCGTATATTCCACGACATGGATCACAGTGTACACTTTCATTATGGTTATGTGTGTTTGCAGAGTGTATGTGACTATCATGATAAAAAAAAAGAACTTTTGTGGCCCTGGGGAAAAAAAAGGAATTGAATACAAGTTTTACACCATAAAATGAGACATCGACAAGTGCTTGTAGTCAACGAAATAAACAACGCAGACGAATGTTCAGACAAAGGAACAAAAACAAGAATGCTGGAAATACTCCACTGCAATTCTGTCCCAAGACAGCACACGTGAAAGACCAGTATTTCGTTGTCAAACACTTTACCTTCGAAACGCCCATTTACAGCAACTCGAGTTACATCCAAATACAAATCAACTTCATGCAGTGCCAGTCTCGTCTACTCAAAGATAGGAAACTTTAATGTATGGGATTCAGATAGTGGCTTCAGGCCCCTACACAAATCTGCGGGGAAATAGGAGTGGGAATGTAACGGGAGAGAAAGAGAGAGAGAGAGAGAGAGTAAGTGTGTGTGTGTGTGTGGGCGCGCGCGCGCACGCACTTGTAGATGATGTTTAGTTATCCCTACACCAGTATTATGCAGCAGTTCGAGCTGTCGGCGTTGTAAGAAGAATACATCTTCGGCGTTTCATTTCATCAAAGAACAATGTCAATTCAGCATACATATTCTTTCAATCAATGATGGGTCACTTTCAATAAATCGTCCGTCATTTTCAACCAGTAATGAGTTGCTTTCAGCGCGACGATAAGCTTTTTTTTACAATAATTAAACGGTCACTTTACATTCAACGAACAAGACGTAGCTTTCAGCAAACAAGTGGTAGTATTCGACGAACAATGGGCCATGGTCAAGCCACACAGGGTGGTCACATTCAAAGAACAGTAGGTCACTTTCAACCAGTGACAGACCACATCAACGAACAGTTGGTCACTTGGATTAAAAAAAAAAAAAAAAAAACGTCTCGTAAAACAACAAAAACAAAAACCTGCATGTTCCTTTTCAACAATAGTGCATCGCATTCAACAATTTAAGTCATTTTCAGCCAAAAAAAAAAAAAAAAAAAAAAAAAAAAAAAAGAAGTTGTCACTGTCAATCAACAGCTGCTGAAATTCAACCAATACTTTGGGTTTTTTTTTTTCTAAAAATGAATCCCATCAAAAACAAATGACGGGTCAGTATCGACCAACGCTGCTGCGTTCCACCCTACAATAAACGGTCCCTTAAAAACACCAACCGAAAACCTCAATCACGCCATAATGGAAACGGAAAAAGAGACGTCAAGAATGGGTCACATACAACTGAAGATGGTCGCATAAAAAAAAAAAGAATAAAATGAGTCATATTCAATCATCGTTGTGTTAAATTCAACAGTGACGGGTCGTATTCCTCATACCCGATCATTATCGTTTTGAATTTAACATTAATGAATCACATTCAACTATGGGTCAGATTCAACACATGAAGAATCGCTTTCAACCAGTACTCGACGCATTCAAGAGATGATCGGAAATGAAATTTTACTTAAACAGATGGTATCCAGTGGCAACCCAGTTTTTCCTTGAATGCGGCTCGTTTTTTACAATGTTATCAGATTCAAGAAAGAATGCGTTCCGTTTTATCAATAATGGATCACACTCGCCAAATGAAATGTCAAATTTCAGCAACTCTGGAAACAAATTCAGCAACTGATAGGTAATATTCTCATACTTTTGAGGCTCGCGGCTTTAAGATGTTAAGTTAAAAAAAAAAAAAAAAAAGAGAAAAAAAAAAAAAACGAGTGCACCACAATTACACTTTGGCAAAAGTGCCTACCAATGAAGAAGAAAGATATTTGTGCGGAATATCAATAGAAATGAATAGCTGCGACACTTGGGCAACCCTTAGCTGAAGACTGTCACGTATTTTGAGTTGCACGCCGCAGAAACCGTCCTTAAAAACCTGTGTGTGTTTGTGTGTTCGCACGCGCGTGTGTGTGTAAGCGTGGGTGTGTAATGTGTATGCGCGCGCGCGCGTATGTTTATGTGTGTGACACGACTTGTGTGTATGTGTGTGTGGCGACATGTTGCCCTTCATTTTTCTCTTCTCTTTTTTTTCATGATTTTTTTTTTTCTTGAAAGGGGGGAGGGGGGGGGGGGGGGGGGGGGGTCCACCTCGTTCTCTTTCTGTACTTATCTACTACCACATTCACAATTCTAATTCTTTTCTTCTTTTTTTCCAGTCTCTTTCGTCAATTCGACCCACACATAGGGTGGTTTCTTTTTCGGCTTGAAAGAACAACAACAAAGAACTCCCTGTCTACCAAGCAGTCAATGAGTACCCTTCTCCGCTGTGGGCAGGTCACAGGCGGCGGATGGGCTACGCCTTTTCATCACGCCATGCCGTAGACATGGTGAACATCCGACAGATTACTGCCCATGCAGCCGATAGACTGTAGGATCTGAATGTTTTCTTCTTCGTAGAATTCCATTCCTTTCTATCTCTTCGCCGCCTTTTAAAACAGTCATGTCTTTAATGTGTTTCTCACTCAATATTCAATACTGGAATGTAGGTACAAACATATACACATGCGCGAACACGCATGTACAATATCCTAACACACACACACATCCCAAATCACGCTGGAATAAAAGGCGTTTAAGTGCTGCAATAACACGTCACAATACACACACACACACACACACACACACACACACACACACACACACACACTCAAGCACGCGCGCAATCACACACATATACGCATTCACACACTTGCACGTACGCACACATACACCCCTTCCCCCCACACACACGTTTGTAGCTGTCGTCATTACAGCCCAGCCAAACACACACAGAGGACGATTGGAGGGCCGTCAGACTCATCAGTGGAAAAAGGTCACCTCCTGAAATAGCTGACACCCCGGCACAGAAACAAACCACAAAAAACAACAGAAATGTAACATGGTAGATAAACTATCGACAACCTGTGTGTGTGTGTGTGTGTGTGTGTGTGTGTGTGTGTGTGTGTGTGTGTGTGTGCGTGCGTGCGTGTGTGTATGCGTGTGTGTGTGTGTGTGTGTGTGTGTGTGTATGCGCGCGTGCAGTGTGTGTGTGTGTGTTTGTAAAAGCGCGTGCATGTTGTACTTGCTTGCTTTGTTTGCTTGTGGTGTGGAACATTTGGCTTATACCATAACACTTCTGATACAATATGTTTTCTCACAGGATGTCTTTGTTATGAGACCCCCTTTAAATATATTTTGAAAAAAAAATTATTTCCTTCACTTTTTTCTTTTTTTTTCCCCCTCTCAACCTGGCGGCTGCACATTGCAAAATGCCGGGGGGCAGTTTTACATGTGGTTGGTATTATGGTACACGGGCGGATTCCGCCGTCACACATGTAGCATCGTTCCCACATCCACGCGTCCCGCCACGCAGCCTCGCTGTCTCCAAACCCCCCTCAACCCAGATCCCGTCTTTCAAGCAAAAGCGATTATCAATTCACGAACAAATAGACAAACTCTTGCTCCTGTGATGAAATAGGCAGACGCCCTCAACTCCAAACGAATTCTGCTGGGGAATGACTTGTTTTTGTGTGTGCGCTCTGTATTGTCATGTCTGCTCGGCGATTCGTTGTCGTAATCAGCATTTCGTTTGGCGGTCAGGCATCCATTTTATTTCGTCATAGGAGCAAGAGTGATCCTACTTGTTCGTTAGTTACTGTTTACCGTTCCCGCCTCATTTTAACATTTCCTTTGACAAACGATGACTGTGTGATAGATAAACGCAGACATCAAATGGCAAACAACAATCCCCAACACAAAGGAGAATCTATGCAAGTGTTGACAGGATGAATGCATTCAGTTCTGCCGGGGATGTGTGTTTCAGCAAGATTTTTTTCTCTCCATTTTTCTTTTTCAAAGCTGTCTCATTTTCTCATGGCCATTCCGAATTCAGTGGCCTCTCTACCATGCCACGCAGCTCCCCAAGACATAACTACGTCCAGATTTTGCCCCGTCGCTGCCCCTGGCGTCGTCATCCACAATGACCTGTCAACATCAAGTCGTCTACAGGCAGGCCATCAGAGAAGGCCCTGCACTTCTGCCAACCCACCTCATCTAGTGCACAGAGTGGCCTGCAGTAGACCTGTTCTAAGGCAAAACTACCCGTGCTCCCTACAAATGACTATGATTGCTTAGTCGCAGAGCCAGCGAGCGTTCCCCTCCATAGGACGCCACCGTGTCCATCCAGCGACAGTTCCCTTGTACGTGTTAACACCAACGACTATGAAACAAACTCACCATGGACAAGGAGAGGAAATCGAAACTGAGATCATTACGGAAGACATGAACGGTCGCTGAATTTCAAGACTACTAATGATGATTAATCATTATGAGTATAATGAAGACGCTGCCGTTCCATTCTGTTCGAAGACTACATGAGAAA